>JAUPFR010000470.1:0-16779 GCA_036925125.1 Oreortyx pictus | reverse complement strand
TCCCAGTCCCTCCCAGTGCTCCCAGTCCCCCCCAGTCCCTCCCAGTCCATCCCAGTGCTCCCAGTCTGAGCTCCCAGTCCCTCCAGTGCTCCAGTCCCTTCCCCAGTCACTCCCAGTCCGTCCCAGTGCTCCCAGTCTGAGCTCCCAGTCCCTCCCAGTCCATCCCAGTCCTTCTCAGTCCCTCCCAGTCCTCCCAGTCCCTCCAGTGCTCCCAGTCTGAGCTCCCAGTCCCTCCCAGTCCATCCCAGTCCTTCTCAGTCCCTCCCAGTCCCTCCCAGTGCTCCCAGTCTGAGCTCCCAGTCCCTCCCAGTCCATCCCAGTCCTTCTCAGTCCCTCCCAGTCCCTCCCAGTCCCTCCCAGTGCTCCCAGTCTGAGCTCCCAGTCCTCCCAGTCCATCCCAGTCCTTCTCAGTCCCTCCCAGTCCCTCCCAGTCCGTCCCAGTGCTCCCAGTCTGAGCTCCCAGTCACCGTCGTGGTGCGGTGCCGTGCGCAGTGTTCCCATCTCTTCATACGGCTGCGACCCTGGGGGGGGGGGGGGGGGCAGAAAGGGGGGGGGTAAAAATGGGGGGGCAGAAATGGGGGGGTAAAAAGGGGGGGCAGAAATGGGGGGGCAGAAAGGGGGGGTAAAAAATGGGGAGGCAGAAATGGGGGGGGAAAGATTGGGGGGGGGTAAAAATGGGGGGCAGAAATGGGGGGGCAGAATGGGGGGGTAAAAAGGGGGGGCAGAAATGGGGGGTAAAAAGGGGGGGCAGAAATGGGGGGGCAGAAATGGGGGGGCAGAAATGGGGGGGTAAAAAGGGGGGGCAGAAATGGGGGGGCAGAAATGGGGGGGTAAAAAGGGGGGGCAAAAATTGGGGGTAGACCCAGAGACCGCCCCCCCCCCCCCCCGGGCGGTGCCCGCACGGACCGCGGAGCCGTCACTGCGTCCGTCCAACGCCGTCTGCAGCGCCCTCTGCAGTCCTGGAGGAGCAATTACACCGCGGGACTGGGAGGGACTGGGAGGGACTGGGAGGGGACTGGGAGGGACTGGGGGGGACTGGGAGGGGACTGGGGGGGGACTGGGAGGGACTGGGGGGGGGTAGGGGGGAATGGGGGGGAATGAGAGCAACTTGGGAGGGGAATGGGGGGAATGGGAGGAGTGGGGGGGAATGAGAGCAACTGGGAGGGACTGGGGGGGACTGGGGGGACTGGGGGGGGGTAGGGGGGGAATGGGGGGAATGAGAGCAACTGGGAGGGGAATGGGGGGAATGGGAGGGACTGGGAGGGGCTGGGGGGAGGTAGGGGAGGAATGGGGGGAGTGGGGGGAATGAGAGCAACTGGGAGGGACTGGGAGGGGACTGGGGGGGACTGGGAGGGACTGGGAGGGACTGGGGGGGGACTGGGGGGGACTGGGGGGGACTGGGGGGGACTGGGAGGGACTGGGAGGGACTGGGGGGGGGACTGGGGGGGACTGGGGGGGGACTAGGAGAGACTGGGGGGGACTGGGAGGGAATGGTGGGGACTAGGGGGGACTGGGGGGAGGTAGGGGGGGAATGGGAGCAACTGGGAGGGACTGGGGGGGACTGGAGGGACTGGGGGGGACTGGAAGGGACTGGGAGGGACTGGGGGGCTGGGGGGGGTCAGGGAGACTGGGAGGGACTGGAGCTCATACTGGTCTGTACTGGTCTATACTGGTCTGTACTGGTCCGTACTGGACTGTACTGGTCTATACTGGGCTGTAATGGTCTCTACTGGTCTCTACTGGTCTGTACTGGTCCGTACTGGTCTATACTGGGCTGTAATGGTCTCTACTGGTCTGTACTGGTCTATACTGGTCTGTACTGGTCCATACTGGGCTGTACTGGTCTGTACTGGTCCGTACTGGTGGGGCAGTGGCCATTACCTGTGAGGATCCGCGCAGCGTTGGGGTTCAGTGGGGTCCGTTCAGGGGGGGGCGGCTGTGGGGTCAGCGGTGCCCCATAAGTTGTGGGGCGGGGATGTGGGGTGCCCCATAAGTTGTGGGGCGGGGATGTGGGGTGCCCCATAAGTTGTGGGGTGCTGTGGGGCGGTGCCCCATAAGTTGTGGGGCGGGAGGGGGTGGGGATGTGGGGTCAGTGGTGCCCCATAAGTTGTGGGCGGGGATGTGGGTGCCCCATAAGTTGTGGGGTGCTGTGGGGCGGTGCCCCATAAGTTGTGGGCGCTCACCGGGATCCGGAGCCGGGTGGGGGTCGTTCTCGTAGCTGCCTGTGGGGTGGAGCATGGCCGCTGTGGGGCTCTATGGGGCGCTATGGGGTGTCTGTGGGGAATCTATGGGGCGCTATGGGGCGTTATGGGGTGTCTGTGGGGGTCTATGGGGCACTATGGGGTGTCTATGGGGTGCTATGGAGCTCTATGGGGCGCTATGGGGTGTCTATAGGGGCTCTGTGGGGCTCTATGGGGCGCTATGGGGTGTCTGTGGGGAATCTATGGGGTGTTGTGGGGTGCTATGGGGGCTCTATGGGGCGCTAGGGTGTCCGGGGGGGCTCTATGGGGCACCATGGGGCGCTGTGAGGTGTCTGTGGGGATCTATGGGTCGCTATGGGGTGTTATGGGGCGCTATGGGGTGTCTGTGGGGAATCTATGGGGCACTATGGGGTGTTGTGAGGTGCTATGGAGCTCTATGGGGCACTACGGGGTGTCTATGGGGTGTCTGTGGGGGATCTATGGGGCGCTATGGGGTGTTGTGGGGCGCTATGGGGTGTCTGTGGGGGATCTATGGGGCGCTATGGGGTGCTGTGGGGTGTCTATGGGGTGTTTTGAGGTTTCTGTGGGGCTTTATAGGGTGTCTATGGGGCAGCCATGGGGCAGCTATGGGGTGGCTATGGGGCAGCTATGGGGTGGCTATGGGGCAGCTATGGGGCAGCTATGGAGTCTCTATGGGGCAGCTATGGGGCAGCTATGGGGCAGCTATGGGGCAGCTCTGGAGTCTCTATGGGGCAGCTATGGGGCAGCTATGGGGCAGCTATGGGGCAGCACTCACCGAGAGAGCTCCGTGAAGTGGGCGCACCCGGTTCGTTTTCGTACCCATCTATGGGGCAGAGATCAGTGGGGCAGTGCCCCACAGCGCCCCACAGCGCCCCATAGCGCCCCACATCTCACCGCTGTCGCTGTCCGGGTGCTCGTAGCCTTCCTCCTCCTCCTCCTCCTCCTCCTCCTCCTCCTCCTCCTCCTCCTCCTCCTCCCCCCCGTCAAGGTGTGGGGCGCTGCCCCACGGCGGCGGCGGGGACTGCGCTATGGGGCTGCGCAGCTCCGCGGGGGGCGCTGTGGGAGATGTGGGGCAGATGTGGGGCAGAAAGGGGGCAGATGTGGGGCAGAAAGGGGGGATATGGAGCAGATATGGGGCAGATGTGGGGCAGATGTGGGGCAGAAGGGGATATGGGGCAGAGGGGAGGCAGATGTGGGGCAGAGGGGGAGATGTGGGGCAGAGGGGGGGCAGATGTGGGTTAGAGGGGGATACGGGGCAGGGTGTGGGGCAGAGGGGGGATATCGGGTAGGATGTGGGGCAGATGTGGGGCAGAGGGAGGGATATGGGGCAGGGTGTGGGGTAGAGGTGGGGATAATGGGGTAGGATGTGGGGCAGAGGGGGAGATGTGGGGCAGAGGGTGGATGTGGGGCAGAGGGGGGATGTGGGGTAGGTTGTGGGGCAGAAGAGAGGTTGTGGGGCACGCTATGGGGCAGGCGTGGGGCGCACTCACAGGGGGCGTCTGTGGGGCAGAGCATGTTCCCGTAGCTGTTGTGGGTCCCGGCTTCCGTCACACGCAGAAATCTGTGGGGCAGCGGGGTGGGTCTGCCCCACAGATCCCCAGCCCCACAGATCCCCGCCCCACAGATCCCAGCCCCACAAATCCGTGCCCCACAGATCCCTGCCCCACAGATCCCAGCCCCAAAAATCTCCTACCCCACAGATCCCCGCCCCACAGATCCCCGCCCCACAGATCTCCGCCCCACAGATCCCCGCCCCACAGATCCCAGCCCCACAGGTCCCAGCCCCACAGATCCCCGCCCCACAGATCCCAGCCCCACAGATCCCAGCCCCACAGATCCGTGCCCCACAGATCCGTGCCCCACAGATCCCAGCCCCACAGATCCCAGTCCCACAGATCCATGCCCCACAGATCCGTGCCCCACAGATCCCAGCCCCACAGATCCCTGCCCCACAGATCCCAGCCCCACCTGCGGTCCCAGAGGCGCTGCTGCCGCGTGCGGATCTCCCGAGCTGTGGGGCACAGAGAGAACTGTGGGTCCCACAGAGCCCCACAGAGACCCCATAGCGACCCCATAGCGACCCATAGGGACCCACAGAGACCTATAGGGACCCACAGAGCCCATCCGTGACCCCGTGACCCCATAGTGACCCACAGTGACCCCGTGACCCCCCGTGTGACCCATAGTGACCCACAGTGACCCATAGTGACCCACAGTGACCCCGTGTGACCCACATTGACCCATAGTGACCCCGTGACCCCATAGTGACCCACAGTGACCCCGTGACCCCCCGTGTGACCCATAGTGACCCATAGTGACCCATAGTGACCCACAGTGACCCACAGTGACCCATAGTGACCCTGTGTGACCCACAGTGACCCCGTGTGACCCATAGTGACCCCCCGTGACCCCGTGTGACCCAAAGTGACCCCGTGTGACCCCACTGACCCCCCGTGACCCCGTGTGACCCCACTGACCCCCCGTGACCCTGTGACCCACAGTGACCCCGTTTGACCCACAGTGACCCACAGTGACCCCCTTTGTGACCCACAGTGACCCCCCTTGTGACCCACAGTGACCCCCCTTGTGACCCACAGTGACCCCCCGTGTGACCCACAGTGACCCCGTGTGACCCCGTGTGACCCACAGTGACCCCGTGTGACCCCACTGACCCACATTGACCCACAGTGACCCCCCGTGACCCCTCGTGTGACCCACAGTGACCCCGTGTGACCCACAGTGACCCCGTGTGACCCATAGTGACCCCCCGTGACCCCGTGTGACCCACAGTGACCCCGTGTGACCCACAGTGACCCCCCATGACCCGGTGTGACCCGTGACCCCCCATAGTGACCCCGTATGACCCACAGTGACCCCGTGTGACCCACAGTGACCCCCCGTGACCCCGTGTGACCCCATAGTGACCCCGTGTGACCCACAGTGACCCCCCGTGACCCCCCGTGACCCACAGTGACCCCGTGTGACCCCGTGTGACCCCATAGTGACCCCGTGTGACCCACAGTGACCCCCCGTGTGACCCACAGTGACCCCGTGTGACCCCACTGACCCCCCGTGACCCCGTGACCCCGTGTGACCCCGTGTGACCCCACTGCCCCCCCGTGACCCCGTGACCCACAGTGACCCCGTGTGACCCCACTGACCCCCCGTGACCCCCCGTGACCCTGTGTGACCCCACTGACCCCCCGTGACCCCGTGACCCCGCACTGACCGCGCTGCGCCCTGCAGAGCCCCACGGCCACGGCCGCTCCCACGGCCGCGTACAGCGCCGCGAACGTCGGCAGCGCCACCGCGCGGCCAAACGGCGGCACTGCAGCTCCTGCGGGCACCACCGGGACACTGACACCCACCGCGACCCACCGCGACCCATAGAAAACACACAGGGACCCACAGGGACACATAGGGACCATAGAGACCCACAGGGACCCACAGGGACACTTGGGGACACATAGGGACACATAGGGACCATAGAGACCCACCGCGACCCATAGAAAACACATAGGGACCCACAGGGACACATAGGGACCCACAGGGACACATAGGGACCCATAGGGACACATAGGGACCCATAGGGACACATAGGGACACATAGGGACCCACCACGACCCATAGAAAACACATAGGGACCCATAGGGACCCATAGGGACCCATAGGGTCACATAGGGATACATAGGGACACATAGGGACACATAGGAACACATAGGGACACATAGGGACACATAGGGACCATAGAGACCCACCGCGACCCATAGAAAACACACAGGGACCCACAGGGACACTTGGGGACCCACAGGGACACATAGGGACCCACAGGGACACATAGGGACCATAGAGACCCACCGCGACCCATAGAAAACACATAGGGACCCACAGGGACACATAGGGACACATAGGGACCCATAGGGATACATAGGGACCCATAGGGATACATAGGGACCCATAGGGATACATAGGGATACATAGGGACCCATAGGGATACATAGGGATACATAGGGACCCATAGGGACCCATAGGGACACATAGGGACACATAGGGACCATAGAGACCCACCGCGACCCATAGAAAACACATAGGGACCCACAGGGACACATAGGGACACTTGGGGACACATAGGGACCCACCGCGACCCATAGAAAACACATAGGGACCCATAGGGACCCATAGGGACACATAGGGACCCATAGAGACACATAGGGACCCATAGGGACACATAGGGACACATAGGGACACATAGGGACACATAGGGACCCATACAGACCCATACAGACCCATAGGGACCCACAGGGACCCATAGGGACCCATAGAGACACATAGGGACACATAAGACCCATAGGGACACATAGGGACACATAGGGACCATAGAGACCCACCGCGACCCATAGAAAACACATAGGGACCCATAGGGACCATAGAGACCCACCGCGACCCATGGAGAACGCATAGGGACACATAGGGACCCATAGAGACCCATAGGGACACATAGGGACACACAGGGACCCATAGCGACCCATAGGGACCACATAGGGACCCATAGGGACTCACATCGACACATAGAGACCCACAGCAACTCATAGGGACCCACAGGGACACATAGGGACCCACAGGGACCCATAGAGACCCATAGCGACCCATAGAGCCCCACAGAGACCCCATAGAGACCCATAGGGACCCCATAGGTACCATAGAGACCCATAGCGACCCATAGAGCCCCACAGAGACCCCATAGAGACCCATAGGGACCCCATAGGTACCATAGAGACCCATAGCGACCCATAGAGCCCCACAGAGACCCCATAGCGCCCCATAGCGCCCCATAGCAACCCCATAGCGACTCACAGCCCCCCACAGAGACCCGTAGCGCCCCACAGCGACACTCCGCCCCACAGATCCCCCCCTCCTGCCCCCATACCCCCCAGCCCCAAATCCCCTCACCTTTGGGGTCGGTCACCTCCAGCTCCACGTCCTCTGCCCCCCCGATGCCGCCGCCCCCCCCGGGGGAATCTTCCTCCTCCTCCTCCTCCTCCTGCCCCACATCGCCGTCCCCCACCCCATAGAAATCCCCCACCTCGGGATCCCCCCATCCCCCGCCCCACACTTTGGGGTCCCTGGGGGGAGGGGTGGGGGGAGGGGCGGGGAATTCCCACCCGCTGGCGGGGGCGTGGCTTTCCCGGGAGGCGTGGCTTAGGTTGTGGGCGTGGCCTCCATCGGGGGCGGGGCTTCCCTTAGAGGCGGGGCTTCCCTTAGGGGCGTGGCCTCCCTTAGGGGCGTGGATATCATCGGGGGCGTGGCCTCCCTCATGGGCGTGGCTTGCATTGTGGGCGTGGCTTGCATTGTGGGCGTGGCCTCGGAGCCCCGCCCACTCGCAGCGGTACCGCCCACTTTGGGACCCCCTCAACCCCATAAGCCACAGAGACCCCATAGGGCCCAACCCCCCCCCGGGAGCGGCCCACCCCCTTAGAATCGGGGCACCCGAAGTCCCGCCCCACGAGTCCCCCCGATACCACGTCACTTCGGAAGGTGGGGGGAGGGGAGGCCCGGAGCCACGCCCCTCCGTTTTTAGGGTGGGGGAGGGGAAGGGGGGGGTGGGGGGGGCAGGGCGGCACGGGATCTCCAGCGCTTCCCCCGGGGCGGCCCAGAGCCACTGCGCCTCTGTGGGGCACACAGGGATCCGTGGGGCGCGCGGACCCATAGCGGCCCCATAGGGTCCCGTAGGGACCCCACAGAGACACATAGAGCCCCACAGAGACCCATAGCAACCCCACAGAGACCCCATAAAGCCCCATAGCACCCCACAGAGCCCCACAGAGACCCCATAGGGACCCATAGAGACCCCATAGAGACATATAGATCCCCATAGAGACCCATAGAACCCCACAGAGACCCCACAGAGCCCCATAGCGACCCCATAGGGACCGATAGCACCCCACAGAGCCCCACAGAGACCCCATAGGGACCCATAGGAACCCATAGAGACACCATAGGGGCCCACAGCGACCCATAGAGACCCCATAGAGACCCATAGGGACCCACAGAGACCCCATAGGGAACTATAGCGCCCCACAGAGCCCCATAGAGACCCATAGTGATCCCATAGAGACCCATAGGGACCCCATAAGGACCCATAGCGCCCCATAGAGACCCATAGGGACCCCATAAGGACCCATAGCGCCCCATAGAGACCCATAGGGACCCCATAAGGACCCATAGCGCCCCATAGAGACTCATAGGGACCCACAGACCCCATTCGACCCCGTGACCCCCGTGACCCCGTGACCTCTCACCTCCCAACACCACGTGGACGGTCCCGGAACGTTCCCCAATGGCGCAATCGTAACGTCCCACGTGGGCGCTCCGGATTGGTCCAATCTTTAGCCCCGCCCCTTCTGGCCACGCCCCCGGACGGAGGGCGCGCCCTCGATGGAACCACGTGGCGGAGGGCGTGGCCCGCCGAGGGGGCGTGGCCCGGCGGGGGGCGCCCCCCCTCCGATTGGTCGGCGCTCCCCGAGGGGGTGGGGCTCGGGAGGTGGGCGTGGCCTCGGCAGGGGGCGTGGCCACGGGGCAGCGCAGGGTGACATTGGCGCCGATGGGGGCGGCCACGAACTGCGTTTCTGGGGCGGAATTTTGGGGCCGTTCGGCCCTTTTCCGACATTTTTGCAACCCCCCCCCTCGTCCCCCCCCCCCCTTCCCCCGGGTTGCCCTTTGGTCGCACCCGTTGTACCCGTTTATCCCCATTATTTCCCCTATTTCCCCCAATTTCCCCATTATTTCCCCTATTTCCCCCAATTTCCCCATTATTTCCTCCCAGTTCCCCATTATTTCCCCCGATTTCCCCATTATTTCCCCATTATTTCCCCCAATTTCCCCATTATTTCCCATGATTTCCCCATTACTTCCCATGATTTCCCCATGATTTCCCCTATTTTCCTCAGTGTCCCCATTATTTTCACCCATTTCCCCATTTTTACCCCAATTTCCCCATTATTTCCTCCCATTTTCCCCAATTTCCCCATCATTTCTCCTATTTCCCCCAATTTCCCCATCACTTCCCCCAATTTCCCCATTGTTTCCCCCATATTCCCCCTTATTTCCTCCCAATTTCCCAAATTTCCCCACTATTTCCCCACTATTTCCTCCCAATTTCCCTTAACCCATTTTTCCCACATTTCCACTCTATTTTTCCCAATTTCCCCCAACCCCTTTTTCCCTCCACTCCACCCGATTCCCCCCCTTTTCCCCCACCTCCACTTCCCCCCATTTTTCCCCTTTTTCCCCCAAATCCCCCTTTTTTCCCCAATTTCCCTTCCCCCATTTTTCCCACATTTCCACTCCACTTCCCCCAATTTCCCCCAACTCCTTTTTCCTCCCCGTCTGTCCCATCCGTCCCCTTTTCCCTCAACTCCAATTCCCCCCCTTTTTCCTCTTTTTCCCCAAAATCCCCTTTTTTTCCCCCAATTTCCCTTCTCCCATTTTTCTCACATTTCCACTCCACTTCCCCCAGTTTAGCCCAACCCCTTTTTCCTCCCCGCCCATTCCATCTCCCCCCTTTTCCCCCACCCCCCTGCGCCCCCTTTGTCCCCCGTCGTCCCCCAAACCCCCTTTTCTTCGCCCAATTTCCCCCACTCACCGCCGCCCACCACGTTGACCACCGCTCTGCTCTCGGCCCCGCCCACCCGGCACACGTACGGCCCCGATTGGCCGAGGCGGAGGCGGGGCAATAACAAAGCCCCGCCCTCCCCCAGCCCTAAGGCCCCTCCCCCTCGGCCCACGGCCAATAGGAGGAGGGGCGGCGCCCCGGCCACGCCCACCCGCGTCCAACGTAAGCGCGGGGGGAGGAGCCCCGGGGGGCGGAGGGCGGAGTCACAGCGGAGCAGCGCCGCCCCTGCGGGAGGGACGCGAAGACCCCGTAGCGACCTCACAGAGGCCCCATAGCGCCCCATAGCGCCCCATAGCGCCCCATAGCGACCCAGAGCGACCCAGAGCGGCCCCAGAGCGACCCATAGAGACCCAGAGCGACCCAGAGCGGCCCCAGAGCGACCCAGAGAGACCCATAGGGACCCCATAGCGACCCATAGGGACACATAGGGGAACATAGAGACACGAGAGGACAAAGAGCGCCCCCTGGTGGCGGGGAGGGGAACTGCAGCCCCATAGGAACACATAGGGACCCATAGGGACCCCATAGCGACCCATAGAGACCCATGGGGACACATAGAGACCCACAGAGACCCATTGAGACCCCACAGAACCCCATAGAGCCCATAGAGACACATAGTGATCCCATAGCGACCCCACAGATACCCACAGATCACCATAGAACCCCATAGAGCCCCATAGAGATCCCATAGAGCCCCATAGACCACCATAAATCCCCATATAACCCCATAGAGACTCCATAGAGACCCCATAAGAACCCCAGAGAGCCCCAGAGAGCCCCAGAGAGCCCCATAGAGACCCCATAGAGTCCCACAGTGCCCCATAGAGCCCCCATAGATCCCCATAGAACCCCATAGAGCCCCCAAAGAGCCCCATAGAGTCCCAAAGAGCCCCATAGAGACCACATAGAGCCCCACAGAACCCCATAAGAACGCCATAAAGACCCCATAGAACCCCACAGAACACCATAGAAACCCCACAGATCCCCATAGAGACCCATAGAGACCCCACAGATCCCCATAGAGCCCCATAGAGACCCCATAGTGACACATACAGACCCATAGAGACCCCATAGAACCCCACAGAGCCCCACAGAACCCCATAAAGACCCCATAGAACCCCATAGAGACCCCACAGAGTCCCACAGAACCCCATAGAGACCCCATAGTGACACATACAGACCCATAGAGACTCCATAGAACCCCACAGAGCCCCACAGAACCCCATAGAGACCCCACAGAGCCCCATAGAGCCCCCATAGATCCCCATAGAGCCCCACAGAGCCCCACAGAGCCCCATAAGAACCCCATAGAGACCCCACAGAATGGGACCCACCGGTGCTCTCGGCCTTTAGGGTCCCCCCGTGGGTCGCCCCCCACCCCATAGCGCAGAGCAGCGCCAGCAGCGCCGCCATGGTGGGGCCGGGACAGGATGTGGCGTCACCGTCCCCGCGCGGCCCTGAACCGTAACTCGGGGTCCCCGGGGACCCCGCAGGTGGCACCGCGTCCCCTCCCCCCATCGGCGTTCCGCTTCACCCCACTGGCACCCCGTGTGGGGCACTGGGGGGCCCCAGTGCCACCTCCACCCCATAGAGACCCCATTATGGGGCGCTGGGGGGTCCCAGTGCCACCTCCACCCCATAGAGACCCCATTATGGGGGTATTATAGGGCCCCAGTGCCACCTCCACCCCATAGAGACCCCATTATGGGGCGCTGGGGGGTCCCAGTGCCACCTCCACCCCATAGAGACCCCATTATGGGGGTATTATAGGGCCCCAGTGCCACCTCCACCCCATAGAGACCCCATTATGGGGCGCTGGGGAGCCCCAGTGCCACCTCCACCCCATAGAGACCCCATTATGGGGCGTTATGGGGCCCCAAGGCCACCTCCACCCCATAGAGACCCCATTATGGGACACTGTCCATTGGGATCTGTGGGTCTCAGTGGGGATCTGTGGGGCCCTATGGGGCTCTGTTGGTCTCTATGGGGTCTCTATGGGGTCCGTTGAGATCTATGGGGCTCTGTGGAGTCTCTGTGGGGTCCGCTGGGATCTATGGGGCTCTGTGGGTCTCTATGGGGTCCGCTGGGATCTATGGGGTTCTATGGGGCTCAGTGGGGTTCTGTGGGGCCCTATGGGTCTCTATGGTTCTCCAGCCCCACCTCCTCCCCCTCCCCCCCTCCCCCAACCCCCCTATTCTTTCCCCCTCAAGTCCTCCAAAGCACCACAGAGAGCCAGTCCTCCAGCGCGCCTAGAGCGTCGCGCGGAACCCACCACGGGGGTAGCCCGCTCTGCCCGCCCCGCGTGACGTCACATCCGCCGGGGACGTACAAGATGGCGCTTCCCGCGGTCCTCCTCCGCTCCGCGGGTACGGAAACGATCGGGGGGGGGGGGGGGTGGAATCGGGGTGAAAAAACCCGTTTTTCTTCGTCCCCTTTTTCCCCACGCGTCGCCCCCCCCCATGTTTCTTTTCCCCTCGTAGCGCTGCGCTGCCGATTGCCGCTGGCCCGCACGGTTGGGGTGAGCATAGAGATGGGCGGGGGGAAAGGGGGGGGGGGGGGGGGTGGATAGAAGGGCGCCGGGGTCACGTGACGGGGGTGCGGTCCTCCCGCAGAGGCGCCCCCTGGCGGCGGAGGCCTTCGTGAGGGACCGGCCCCACGTGAACGTGGGAACCATCGGCCACGTGGACCACGGCAAGACCACGCTGACCGCCGCCATCACCAAGGGTGGGCGGGGCTTAGATGGGTTGGGGGCGGGGCTTAGATGGGTTGGGGGCGGGGCTTAGATGGGTTGGGGGCGGGGCTTAGATGGGTTGGGGGCGGGGCTTGGGGGTGGGGACTGGAGGAGGGGGCGGGGCTTCGGAAGGGTGGGGCTTCGGGGGACTGGGGCGGGGCTTATGGGGGGTTTAGGGGCGGGGCTTAAGGGAGCTGGGCACAGGGCTTCGGGGAGCTGGGGCGGGGCTTAGGGGAGCTGGGGGCGGGGCTTCGAAAGGGTGGGAGTCTGGGGCGGGGCCTGGAGGAGGGGCGGGGCTTAGGGAGCTGGGGGCGGGGCTTAGGGAGCTGGGGGCGGTGTCCTAAGGAGGGGCGTGTCCTAAGGGGGGATCGGGCGTCGGAGGGGGCGTGTCCTAAGGAGGGGGGGAGTGACTTCGGAGGGGGTGTGGCTAAAGGATCAGGCGTCGTGGGGGGGGGGGGGGGGCGTGTCCTAAGGAGGGGAGGTGTGGCTTCGGGGGCGTGTCCTAAGGAGGGGCGTGGCTTAGGAGGGGCGTGGCTTAAGGATTGGGCGTCGTGGGGGGCGTGTCCTAAGGAGTGGGGGCGTGGTTTCGGGGGGCGTGTCCCAAGGAGGGGAGGCGTGGCTTCGGGGGGGCGTGTCCTAAGGAGGGGGGCGTGGCTTCGGAGGGCGTGGCTTCGGGGGGGGGCATGGCTTAAGGATCGGGTGTCGTGGGGGGGGGTGGGGCGTGGCGTGGCTTCGGGGGCGTGTCCTAAGGAGGGGGGCGTGGCTTCGGGGGCGTGTCCTGAGGGGGGCGTGGCTTTGGGGGGGGGGCATGGCTTAAGGATCTGGTGTCGGGGGGGTGGGGCGTGGCGTGGCTTCGAGGGGCGTGGCTTCGAGGGGGCGTGGCTTTGGGGGGCGTGTCCTAAGGAGGGGAGGTGTGGCTTTGGGGGGGGCATGGCTTAAGGATCGGGTGTCGTGGGGGGGGGGGCGCGTGGCTTCGAGGGGCGTGGCTTCGGGGGGCGTGTCCTAAGGAGGGGGGCGTGGCTTCGGGGGGCGTGTCCTAAGGAGGGGAGGTGTGGCTTTGGGGGGGGGCATGGCTTAAGGATCGGGTGTCGTGGGGGGGGGGGGGGCGTGGCTTCGAGGGGCGTGGCTTCGAGGGGGCGTGGCTTCGGGGGGCGTGTCCTAAGGAGGGGAGGTGTGGTTTTGGGGGGGGCATGGCTTAAGGATCGGGTGTCGTGGGGGGGGGCGTGGCTTCGAGGGGGCGTGGCTTCGAGGGGGCGTGGCTTCGGGGGCGTGTTCTAAGGAGCGGGGCGTGGCTTCGGGGGGGCGTGTCCTAAGGAGGGGAGGTGTGGCTTTGGGGGGGGCATGGCTTAAGGATCGGGTGTCGTGGGGGGGGGGGGCGTGGCTTCGAGGGGCGTGGCTTCGAGGGGGCGTGTCCTAAGGAGCGGGGCGTGGCTTCGGGGGGGCGTGTCCTAAGGAGGGGAGGTGTGGCTTTGGGGGGGGCATGGCTTAAGGATCGGGTGTCGTGGGGGGGGGGGGGGGGGGGGCGTGGCTTCGAGGGGCGTGGCTTCGAGGGGGCGTGGCTTCGGGGGGCGTGTCCTAAGGAGGGGAGGTGTGGCTTTGGGGGGGGCATGGCTTAAGGATCGGGTGTCGTGAGGGGGGGGGGGGCGTGGCTTCGAGGGGCGTGGCTTCGAGGGGGCGTGGCTTCGGGGGCGTGTCCTAAGGAGGGGGGCGTGGCTTCGGGGGGCGTGTCCTAAGGAGGGGAGGTGTGGCTTTGGGGGGGGCATGGCTTAAGGATCGGGTGTCGTGAGGGGGGGGGGGGGGGGCGTGGCTTCGAGGGGGCGTGGCTTCGGGGAGGCGTGTCCTAAGGAGGGGGGCGTGGCTTCGGGGGGCGTGTCCTAAGGAGGGGAGGTGTGGCTTTGGGGGGGGCATGGCTTAAGGATCGGGTGTCGGGGGGGGTGGGGCGTGGTGTGGCTTCGAGGGGGCGTGGCTTCGAGGGGGCGTGGCTTCGAGGGGGCGTGGCTTCGAGGGGTGTGTCCTAAGGATCGGGCGTCGTCGCGCAGTGCTGTCGGAGTCGGGCACGGCGCAGTTCCGACGCTACGAAGACATCGATAAAGCTCCGGAGGAGCGAGCGCGCGGCATCACCATCAACGCCGCGCACGTCGAGTACTGCACCGCTCTGCGGCACTACGCGCACACCGACTGCCCCGGGCACGCCGACTACGTCAAGGTAGGGAGGCCCCGCGACCCCAAAAACCCTTTGTTGTACCCCGAAATCCCCATGGTTGTACCCGAAAACCCCATGGTTGTACCCCAAAAACCCATTGTTCTGCCCCAGATCCCACTGTTCTGCCCCAAATCCCACTGCTCTGCCCCCAGATCCCATTGTTGTACCCCCAAATCCCGTATTTCTGCCCCAAACCTCATTATTTTGCCCCCAAACCCCACTGTTGTACCCCAAAAACCCATGGTTGTACCCCCAGATCCCATTGTTGTACCCCAAACCCCGTTGTTCTGCCCCAAATCCCATTGTTCTGCCCCCAGATCCCATTGTTGTACCCCCAAATCCCGTTGTTCTGCCCCACACCTCATTATTTTGCCCCCAAACCCCACTGTTGTACCCCAAAACCCCATGGTTGTACCCCAAAAACCCATTATTCTGCCCCAGATCCCACTGTTCTGCCCCAAATCCCACTGCTCTGCCCCCAGATCCCATTGTTGTACCCCCAAACCCCGTTGTTCTGCCCCAAATCCCGTTGTTCTGCCCCAAACCTCATTATTTTGCCCCCAAACCCCATGGTTGCACCCCAAAACCCCATGGTTGTACCCCAAAAACCCATTGTTCTGCCCCAGATCCCACTGTTCTGCCCCAAATCCCACTGCTCTGCCCCCAGATCCCATTGTTGTACCCCCAAATCCCGTATTTCTGCCCCAAACCTCATTATTTTGCCCCCAAACCCCACTGTTGTACCCCAAAAACCCATGGTTGTACCCCCAGATCCCATTGTTGTACCCCCAAATCCCGTTGTTCTGCCCCACACCTCATTATTTTGCCCCCAAACCCCACTGTTGTACCCCAAAACCCCATGGTTGTACCCCAAAACCCATTGTTCTGCCCAGATCCCACTGTTCTGCCCCAAATCCCATTGTTCTGCCCCCAGATCCCATTGTTGTATCCCCAAATCCCGTTGTTCTGCCCCACACCTCATTATTTTGCCCCCAAACCCCACTGTTGTACCCCAAAACCCCATGGTTGTACCCCAAAAACCCATTATTCTGCCCCAGATCCCACTGTTCTGCCCCAAATCCCACTGCTCCTGCCCCAGATCCCATTGGTTGTACCCCCAAACCCCGTTGTTCTGCCCCAAATCCCGTTGTTCTGCCCCAAACCTCATTATTTTGCCCCCAAACCCCATGGTTGCACCCCAAAACCCCATGGTTGTACCCCCAGATCCCATTGTTGTACCCCAAACCCCGTTGTTCTGCCCCAAATCCCGTTGTTCTGCCCCAAACCCCATGGTTGTACCCCAAAAACCCATGGTTGTACCCCCACATCCCATTGTTCTGCCCCAAATCCCACTGTTCTGCCCCAAATCCCATTGTTCTGCCCCCAGATCCCATTGTTGTACCCCAAACCCCGTTGTTCTGCACCAGACCCCGTTGTTGTACCCCCAAACCCCATTGTTTTGCCCCAAATCCCATTGTTCTGCCCCCGAACCCCATTGTTGTACCCCCAGATCCCATTGTTGTACGCCAAACCCCGTTGTTCTGCACCAGACCCCGTTGTTGTACCCCCAGATTCCATTGTTTTGCACCAGATCCATTGTTGTACCCCCAAATCCCATTGTTGTATCCCAAATCTCACTGTTCTGCACCAAATCCCATTGTTGTACCCCCAGATCCCATTGTTCTGCCCCAAATCCCATTGGTTTGCCCCAAACCCCATTATTTTGCCCCCAGATCCCATTGTTCTGCACCAGATCCCATTGTTGTACCCCCAAATCCTGTTGTTTTTCCCCAAACCCCATTATTGTACCCCAAATCCCATTGTTCTGCCCCAAACCCCATTGTTGTAGCCCCAAATCCCATTGTTGTAGCCCCAGATCCCATTGTTCTGCACCAGATCCCATTGTTGTACCCCAAATCCCATTGTTCTGCCCCAAACCTCATTGTTGTAC
>JAUPFR010000469.1:0-16844 GCA_036925125.1 Oreortyx pictus | reverse complement strand
CTGCACCCCACTGCACTGCACCCCACTGCACTGCACCCCACTACGCCCCACTATGCTGCACCCCACTGTACACTGCGCCCCACTGCACTGCACCCCACTATACTGCACCCCACTATATTGCGCCCCACTGCACTGCACCCCACTGCACACTGCACCCCACTGCACACTGCACCCCACTGCACTGCACCCCACTGCACTGCACCCCACTATACTGCACCCCACTGCACTGCACCCCACTGCACTGCACCCCACTATACTGCGCCCCACTGCACTGCACCCCACTGCACTGCACCCCACTATACTGCACCCCACTGCACTGCACCCCACTGCACTGCACCCCACTATACTGCACCCCACTGCACTGCACCCCACTGCACTGCACCCCACTATACTGCACCCCACTGCACTGCACCCCACTGCACTGCACCCCACTGCACTGCACCCCACTACGCCCCACTATGCTGCACCCCACTGTACACTGCGCCCCACTGCACTGCACCCCACTATACTGCACCCCACTATATTGCGCCCCACTGCACTGCACCCCACTGCACACTGCACCCCACTGCACACTGCACCCCACTGCACTGCACCCCACTGCACTGCACCCCACTATACTGCACCCCACTGCACTGCACCCCACTGCACTGCACCCCACTATACTGCACCCCACTGCACTGCACCCCACTGCACACTGCACCCCACTGCACTGCCGCCCCTCCCCCCCCCGCACTGCACCTCTGACCCCCCCACAATGTTTCCCATCCCCCCACTGACCCTCTCTCTCTCTCTCTCTCTCTCTCTCTCTCTCCCCTCCTCCCCATCACCTTTCCCCTCCCCCACCCCCTCCCCCACCTCCTTCCCCTCCCCCTCACCTCCATCCCCGAACCCCCATTCCCCCCCCCCACCCCCTTCCACTCTCCCTCCCCCGTTCCTTCCACCCCCAACCTCCCTCCCCTCCCCCCATCTTCCCCTCCCCCCCACTCTCTTCCTTTCCCCCCTCTCCCTTCCCTCTCCCCCACCTTCCCCTGCCCCCCTTTCCCCTTCCCCTCCCCCACCTCCCTTCCCCTCCCACCCTTTTTCTTCCCCTCCCCCCCTTCCCCTCCCCTCTCCTCTTCCTCTCCCCCCTTCCTCTTCCCCTCCCCACTTCCCCTTCCCCTCCCCCCTTCCTCTTCCCCTTCCCCCCTTCCCCTTTCCTTCCCCCCTTCCCCTCCCCCCTTCCTCTTCCCCCCTTCCCCTTTCCCTCCCCCCTTCCCCTTCCCCTCCCCCCTTCCTCTTCCCCTTCCCCCCTTCCCCTTTCCTTCCCCCCTTCCCCTTCCCCTCCCCCCTTCCTCTTCCCCCCCTTCCCCTTTCCCTCCCCCTTCCCCTTCCCCTCCCCCCTTCCTCTTCCCCTCCCCCCTTCCCCTCCCCCTTCCCCTTCCCCCTCCTCTTCCCCTCTCCCCCTTCCCCTTCCCCTTCCCCTTCCCCTTCCCCTTCCCCTTCTCCTCCTCCCCTTCTGCTTCCCCTCCCCCCTTCCTCTTCCCCTCCCCCCTTCCTCTTCCCCTCCCCCCTTCCTCTTCCCCTCCCCCCCTTCCTCTTCCCCTCCCCCCTTCTCCTTCCCCTCACCCCCTTCCCCTCCTCCCCCCGTCCTTCCCCTCCCCCTCCCCTCCTCCCCTCCCCCCCACCTCCATCCCGCCCCGCCCCCCCCCCCACCCCCCGCAAATAAACTCCCCCCAGATCCCCAGACGCCGCCCCCCCCCACCCCCCCACCCTCCTCCCTCTGTGGCCCCCTCCCCCCCACCCCAAATCCCTCTCCTTTTCCCTGTCCTCCCCCCCGGACCTGGAGTTTCGCCCCCCCCTCCGCCGCGCCCCGAGCCCCTCCTCCCTCCCCACGGAGCGCCGCTGCAGCCCCGCCCCCCGCCCCTCCTCCCTCCCCACCCTCCCCACCGCCCCCCTCTACGCCGCCCTCTACGCCGCCCCGTACCCCGACCTCCCCCCCCCCTCCCCCCCCCCAAGCCACCCGAGCCGCCCCTCCCCCCCCCCAACCCTCCTCCGGGGGGGCCCCTCTCTCCCCTCGCTCCCTCTCCCCGAGCCGCGCCCCTCCCCCCCCACCCCCCCCTCCGCCGCCCCTCCCCCCGCCTCCCCCCTCCCCCACCTCCGGATCCCTTAAACCTTTCGGGGCGAAGCCGTTGGAGTTCTGGAGCAAGTTCGACGTGGCGGATTGGTTGGACTCGCTGAATCTGGGGGAGCACCGCGAGCGCTTCCTGCACAACGAGATCGACGGCAGTCACCTGCCGTCCCTCACCAAGGAGGACTACATCGACCTCGGCGTCACCCGCGTGGGCCACCGCATGAACATCGACCGCGCGCTCAAGCTCTTCCTCCACAGGTGACCCCCCCCCCCCCTCCCACGGTCCGAACCCCAAAACCCCCCCGAGCTTCCCGAGCCCCCCCCCCCCCACCCGACCCGGACCTGCGTTCGCTGCGCTGGAGGAGAGTGCGAAGGGATCCGGACGTGTCGAGGAGAGTGGCGTGCAAGAGGGACGGCGTGTGACAAGGGGTCGGGGCGTGCAACGCAACCGGGACCTGGAAAGGGATTGGGGCGTGCAACGCAACCGGGGCGTGCAACACAACTGGGACTTATAGTGCAACCAGGACCTGGAAAGGGATTTGAGTGTGCAACGCAACCAGGACCTGGAAAGGGACTTGAGTGTGCAACGCAGCCAGGACCTGGAAAGGGATTCGAGTGTGCAACGCAACCAGGACCTGGAAAGGGATTGGGGTGTGCAATGCAACCGGGACCTGGAAAGGGATTGGGGTGTGCAACGCAACCAGGACCTGGAAAGGGATTTGGGCGTGCAACACAACCGGGGCGTGCAACACAACTGGGACTTATAGTGCAACCAGGACCTGGAAAGGGATTTGAGTGTGCAACGCAACCAGGACCTGGAAAGGGATTTGAGTGTGCAACGCAACCAGGACCTGGAAAGGGATTTGAGTGTGCAACGCAACCAGGACCTGGAAAGGGATTTGAGTGTGCAACATAACCAGGAGCTAGAAAGGGATTTGAGTGTGCAACGCAACCAGGACCTGGAAAGGGATTGGGGTGTGCGACACAACCGGGGCGTGCAACACAACTGTGCTTCCTGCACAACGAGATCGACGGCAGTCACCTGCCGTCCCTCACCAAGGAGGACTACATCGACCTCGGCGTCACCCGCGTGGGCCACCGCATGAACATCGACCGCGCGCTCAAGCTCTTCCTCCACAGGTGACCCCCCCCCCCCCCAAGGTTCGAACCCCCGAACCCCAAAACCCCCCCGAGCTTCCCGAGCCCCCCCCCCCACCCGACCCGGACCTGCGTTCGCTGCGCTGGAGGAGAGTGCGAAGGGATCCGGACGTGTCGAGGAGAGTGGCGTGCAAGAGGGACGGCGTGTGACAAGGGGTCGGGGCGTGCAACGCAACCGGGACCTGGAAAGGGATTGGGGCGTGCAACGCAACCGGGGCGTGCAACACAACTGGGACTTATAGTGCAACCAGGACCTGGAAAGGGATTGGGGTGTGCAACGCAACCAGGGCGTGCAACACGACTGGGACTTATAGTGCAACCAGGACCTGGAAAGGGATTTGGGTGTGCAACATAACCAGGAGCTAGAAAGGGATTTGAGTGTGCAACGCAACCAGGACCTGGAAAGGGATTTGAGTGTGCAACACAACCAGGAGCTAGAAAGGTATTTGAGTGTGCAACACAACCTTGAGCTAGAAAGGGATTTGAGTGTGCAACGCAACCAGGACCTGGAAAGGGACTTGAGTGTGCAACGCAACCGGGACCTGGAAAGGGATTGGGGTGAGCAATGCAACCGGGGCGTGCAACAAAACTGGAACTTATAGTGCAACCAGGACCTGGAAAGGGATTGGGGTGTGCAACATAACCAGGAGCTAGAAAGGGATTTGAGTGTGCAACACAACCAGGATCTGGAAAGGGATTTGAGTGTGCAACGCAACCAGGATCTGGAAAGGGATTTGAGTGTGCAACACAACCAGGAGCTAGAAAGGGATTTGAGTGTGCAACACAACCTTGAGCTAGAAAGGGATTTGAGTGTGCAACGCAACCAGGACCTGGAAAGGGACTTGAGTGTGCAACGCAACCGGGACCTGGAAAGGGATTGGGGTGAGCAATGCAACCGGGGCGTGCAACAAAACTGGAACTTATAGTGCAACCAGGACCTGGAAAGGGATTTGGGTGTGCAACACAACCACGACCTGGAAAGGGATTTGAGTGTGCAACGCAACCAGGACCTGGAAAGGGACTTGAGTGTGCAACGCAGCCAGGACCTGGAAAGGGATTCGAGTGTGCAACGCAACCAGGACCTGGAAAGGGATTGGGGTGAGCAACGCAACCAGGGCGTGCAACACGACTGGGACTTATAGTGCAACCAGGACCTGGAAAGGGATTTGGGTGTGCAACATAACCAGGAGCTAGAAAGGGATTTGAGTGTGCAACACAACCAGGATCTGGAAAGGGATTTGAGTGTGCAACGCAACCAGGATCTGGAAAGGGATTTGAGTGTGCAACACAACCAGGAGCTAGAAAGGGATTTGAGTGTGCAACACAACCTTGAGCTAGAAAGGGATTTGAGTGTGCAACGCAACCAGGACCTGGAAAGGGACTTGAGTGTGCAACGCAACCGGGACCTGGAAAGGGATTGGGGTGAGCAATGCAACCGGGGCGTGCAACAAAACTGGAACTTATAGTGCAACCAGGACCTGGAAAGGGATTTGGGTGTGCAACACAACCACGACCTGGAAAGGGATTTGAGTGTGCAACGCAACCAGGACCTGGAAAGGGACTTGAGTGTGCAACGCAGCCAGGACCTGGAAAGGGATTCGAGTGTGCAACGCAACCAGGACCTGGAAAGGGATTCGAGTGTGCAACGCAACCAGGACCTGGAAAGGGATTTGGGCGTGCAACGCAACCGGGGCGTGCAACACAACTGGGACTTATAGTGCAACCAGGACCTGGAAAGGGATTTGAGTGTGCAACGCAACCAGGACCTGGAAAGGGATTTGAGTGTGCAACGCAACCAGGACCTGGAAAGGGATTTGAGTGTGCAACGCAGCCAGGACCTGGAAAGGGATTTGAGTGTGCAACATAACCAGGAGCTAGAAAGGGATTTGAGTGTGCAACGCAACCAGGAGCTAGAAAGGGATTTGAGTGTGCAACGCAACCAGGATCTGGAAAGGGATTTAAGTGTGCAACACAACCAGGACCTGGAAAGGGATTTGGGTGTGCAACGCAACCGGGGCGTGCAACACAACTGGGACTTATAGTGCAACCAGGACCTGGAAAGGGATTTGGGTGTGCAACATAACCAGGAGCTAGAAAGGGATTTGAGTGTGCAACGCAACCAGGACCTGGAAAGGGATTGGGGTGTGCAACGCAACCAGGACCTGGAAAGGGATTTGGGTGTGCAACACAAGTGGGACTTATAGTGCAACCAGGACCTGGAAAGGGATTGGGGCGTGCAACGCAATCGGGGCGTGCAACACAACTGGGACTTATAGTGCAACCAGGACCTGGAAAGGGATTTGAGTGTGCAACATAACCAGGAGCTAGAAAGGGATTTGAGTGTGCAACGCAACCGGGACCTGGAAAGGGATTTGAGTGTGCAACATAACCAGGAGCTAGAAAGGGATTTGAGTGTGCAACGCAACCAGGAGCTAGAAAGGGATTTGAGTGTGCAACATAACCAGGACCTGGAAAGGGATTTGGGTGTGCAACACAATCGGGGCGTGCAACACAACTGGGACTTATAGTGCAACCAGGACCTGGAAAGTGATTTGAGTGTGCAACACAACCAGGACCTGGAAAGTGATTTGAGTGTGCAACACAACCAGGACCTGGAAAGGGATTTGAGTGTGCAACGCAACCAGGAGCTAGAAAGGGATTTGAGTGTGCAACGCAACCAGGATCTGGAAAGGGATTTAAGTGTGCAACACAACCAGGACCTGGAAAGGGATTTGGGTGTGCAACGCAACCGGGGCGTGCAACACAACTGGGACTTATAGTGCAACCAGGACCTGGAAAGGGATTTGAGTGTGCAACATAACCAGGAGCTAGAAAGGGATTTGAGTGTGCAACGCAACCAGGAGCTAGAAAGGGATTTGAGTGTGCAACATAACCAGGACCTGGAAAGGGATTTGGGTGTGCAACACAATCGGGGCGTGCAACACAACTGGGACTTATAGTGCAACCAGGACCTGGAAAGTGATTTGAGTGTGCAACACAACCAGGACCTGGAAAGTGATTTGAGTGTGCAACACAACCAGGACCTGGAAAGGGATTTGAGTGTGCAACGCAACCAGGATCTGGAAAGGGATTTGAGTGTGCAACACAGCCAGGAGCTAGAAAGGGATTTGAGTGTGCAACACAACCTTGAGCTAGAAAGGGATTTGAGTGTGCAACGCAACCAGGACCTGGAAAGGGACTTGAGTGTGCAACGCAACCGGGACCTGGAAAGGGATTGGGGTGAGCAATGCAACCGGGGCGTGCAACAAAACTGGAACTTATAGTGCAACCAGGACCTGGAAAGGGATTGGGGTGTGCAACATAACCAGGAGCTAGAAAGGGATTTGAGTGTGCAACACAACCAGGATCTGGAAAGGGATTTGAGTGTGCAACGCAACCAGGATCTGGAAAGGGATTTGAGTGTGCAACACAACCAGGAGCTAGAAAGGGATTTGAGTGTGCAACACAACCTTGAGCTAGAAAGGGATTTGAGTGTGCAACGCAACCAGGACCTGGAAAGGGACTTGAGTGTGCAACGCAACCGGGACCTGGAAAGGGATTGGGGTGAGCAATGCAACCGGGGCGTGCAACAAAACTGGAACTTATAGTGCAACCAGGACCTGGAAAGGGATTTGGGTGTGCAACACAACCACGACCTGGAAAGGGATTTGAGTGTGCAACGCAACCAGGACCTGGAAAGGGACTTGAGTGTGCAACGCAGCCAGGACCTGGAAAGGGATTCGAGTGTGCAACGCAACCAGGACCTGGAAAGGGATTGGGGTGAGCAACGCAACCAGGGCGTGCAACACGACTGGGACTTATAGTGCAACCAGGACCTGGAAAGGGATTTGGGTGTGCAACATAACCAGGAGCTAGAAAGGGATTTGAGTGTGCAACACAACCAGGATCTGGAAAGGGATTTGAGTGTGCAACGCAACCAGGATCTGGAAAGGGATTTGAGTGTGCAACACAACCAGGAGCTAGAAAGGGATTTGAGTGTGCAACACAACCTTGAGCTAGAAAGGGATTTGAGTGTGCAACGCAACCAGGACCTGGAAAGGGACTTGAGTGTGCAACGCAACCGGGACCTGGAAAGGGATTGGGGTGAGCAATGCAACCGGGGCGTGCAACAAAACTGGAACTTATAGTGCAACCAGGACCTGGAAAGGGATTTGGGTGTGCAACACAACCACGACCTGGAAAGGGATTTGAGTGTGCAACGCAACCAGGACCTGGAAAGGGACTTGAGTGTGCAACGCAGCCAGGACCTGGAAAGGGATTCGAGTGTGCAACGCAACCAGGACCTGGAAAGGGATTCGAGTGTGCAACGCAACCAGGACCTGGAAAGGGATTTGGGCGTGCAACGCAACCGGGGCGTGCAACACAACTGGGACTTATAGTGCAACCAGGACCTGGAAAGGGATTTGAGTGTGCAACGCAACCAGGACCTGGAAAGGGATTTGAGTGTGCAACGCAACCAGGACCTGGAAAGGGATTTGAGTGTGCAACGCAGCCAGGACCTGGAAAGGGATTTGAGTGTGCAACATAACCAGGAGCTAGAAAGGGATTTGAGTGTGCAACGCAACCAGGAGCTAGAAAGGGATTTGAGTGTGCAACGCAACCAGGATCTGGAAAGGGATTTAAGTGTGCAACACAACCAGGACCTGGAAAGGGATTTGGGTGTGCAACGCAACCGGGGCGTGCAACACAACTGGGACTTATAGTGCAACCAGGACCTGGAAAGGGATTTGGGTGTGCAACATAACCAGGAGCTAGAAAGGGATTTGAGTGTGCAACGCAACCAGGACCTGGAAAGGGATTGGGGTGTGCAACGCAACCAGGACCTGGAAAGGGATTTGGGTGTGCAACACAAGTGGGACTTATAGTGCAACCAGGACCTGGAAAGGGATTGGGGCGTGCAACGCAATCGGGGCGTGCAACACAACTGGGACTTATAGTGCAACCAGGACCTGGAAAGGGATTTGAGTGTGCAACATAACCAGGAGCTAGAAAGGGATTTGAGTGTGCAACGCAACCGGGACCTGGAAAGGGATTTGAGTGTGCAACATAACCAGGAGCTAGAAAGGGATTTGAGTGTGCAACGCAACCAGGAGCTAGAAAGGGATTTGAGTGTGCAACATAACCAGGACCTGGAAAGGGATTTGGGTGTGCAACACAATCGGGGCGTGCAACACAACTGGGACTTATAGTGCAACCAGGACCTGGAAAGTGATTTGAGTGTGCAACACAACCAGGACCTGGAAAGTGATTTGAGTGTGCAACACAACCAGGACCTGGAAAGGGATTTGAGTGTGCAACGCAACCAGGAGCTAGAAAGGGATTTGAGTGTGCAACGCAACCAGGATCTGGAAAGGGATTTAAGTGTGCAACACAACCAGGACCTGGAAAGGGATTTGGGTGTGCAACGCAACCGGGGCGTGCAACACAACTGGGACTTATAGTGCAACCAGGACCTGGAAAGGGATTTGAGTGTGCAACATAACCAGGAGCTAGAAAGGGATTTGAGTGTGCAACGCAACCAGGAGCTAGAAAGGGATTTGAGTGTGCAACATAACCAGGACCTGGAAAGGGATTTGGGTGTGCAACACAATCGGGGCGTGCAACACAACTGGGACTTATAGTGCAACCAGGACCTGGAAAGTGATTTGAGTGTGCAACACAACCAGGACCTGGAAAGTGATTTGAGTGTGCAACACAACCAGGACCTGGAAAGGGATTTGAGTGTGCAACGCAACCAGGATCTGGAAAGGGATTTGAGTGTGCAACACAGCCAGGAGCTAGAAAGGGATTTGAGTGTGCAACACAACCTTGAGCTAGAAAGGGATTTGAGTGTGCAACGCAACCAGGACCTGGAAAGGGACTTGAGTGTGCAACGCAACCGGGACCTGGAAAGGGATTGGGGTGAGCAATGCAACCGGGGCGTGCAACAAAACTGGAACTTATAGTGCAACCAGGACCTGGAAAGGGATTTGGGTGTGCAACACAACCAGAAAGATGTGCAACACAACTGGGGCGTGCAACACAAGCAACATGTGCAGCACAACTGGATGTGCAAAAGGGTTTGAGGCGTGCAATGCATCCGGGACAACGTGCAACACGACTGGGACTTATAGTGCAACCAGGACCTGGAAAGGGATTGGGCCGTGCAACACACGTGGGGCGTGCAACGCAACCGGGGTGTGCAACACAACTGGGACTTATAGTGCAACCAGGACCTGGAAAGGGATTTGGGTGTGCAACACAAGTGCAACATGCAGTGCAACCTGGACGTGCAAAGGCACTGGGACGTGCCATGTCAGCTGGGTGTGCAAAGGGGGTGGGGCGTGCAACACAACTGGGGCGTGCAAGAGGAGAAGAGCGTGCAATGACAGCTGGGCGTGCAACACAACCGGGACGTGCAATGCAACCTGAGTGTGCAAAGGGATTGGGATGTGCAACACAAACGGGACGTGCAATACAACTGTGCGTGCAACACGACTGGGACGTGCAATGCAACCTGAGTGTGCAAAGGGATTGAAGTGTGCAACACCACCTGGACGTGCAACGGGATTTGAGCGTGCAACACCACCTGGATGTGCAACAGGATTTGAGTGTGCAACACCACCTGGACGTGCAACGGGATTTGAGTGTGCAACACCACCTGGACGTGCAACAGGATTTGAGTGTGCAATGTGCACTAGCAGGGACAGTCGTGCAAGCGGATTTAGGTGTGCGACACAATTGGGATTTGCAAACGGCACTTGAGTGTGCAACGGGACACGAGTGTGCAAAGCACCGTGGGTGTGCAACGGGACTTGAGCGTGTAACCTGGTATTGCGGGTGCACTTGGGTGTGCAACAGGATTGAGTGTGCAAGGAGATTTGGGTGTGCAACCTGCACCAACACTTGGATGTGCAACGGGATTTGGGTGTGCAACATTACTTAGGTGTGCAATGGGACGTGAGCGTGCAACAGGATTGGGTGTGCAACAGGACATAGACATGCAACAGGGATTTGGCGTGCAACACAAGTGGGCGTGCAAGGAGGAGTGCAAGGAGTGTGCAATCCAGGATCGGTTCCCTGGGAGTTGAGCGTGCAACGGATGTGCAAGAGGATTCAGGCGTGCAACACGACGATGGTTGTGCAAGGAAGTGCAAGAGGGTTCACACTCATGCATGGAACGTGTGCAAGGAAAGAGGTGCTTGTGCAAGGGTGTGTGCACTGCTTATACGTGTGCAAATCCAGTGCTGTGTTTGCACACGTGACCCTTGCACACACATATTCGCACAAACAGACACTTTTGCACGTGTGTCTGTCCACACCTTGTGCTCTTGCACACGCGCACACATGTTGGTGCATTTACACTTGTGCCTTGCACACTCTGAGCCCTTGCACACACAAACCTTGCACACATTCACTTCTTACATGCGTATGTCCGCCCCTTGCACACTCACCTCACAGTGCACTCCTTGCACACTCACATCCCACCCACACGCTCCTTGCACGCTCACATCTCTTTCACACATTCACTCCACCCGTGTTGCACGCTCATTGCACACGTGCACCTCACGCTCATTCTCACCACTGGCTTTCCTTGCACGCTCACACCTCTTTGCACAATTCTTTTGCACAATCGTGCTGCCTTGCACACTTCTCAGCTCCGTGTCCTTTGCACACTCACATCCCTTTCACCTCAACACCCCCTTGTGAACTCACACTCCTTGCACACTCCCTTTATGCACCTCTGTATTCCTTGCACGCTCATCTCTCTCCTTGCACGCCCACACTGCTTGCACACTTCACTGTCCTGCTTTTGCACACCCAAATGCCTTACAAAACTCACCCTCCCTTGCACACTCACCTCGCTTTGCACACCTGTCTCCCTTGCACACTCACATCACTTCATAGCCCTTGCACAATCACACCCGTTGCACACTTCCCTCCTGCGCTCACATCCCTTGCATGCGATTGCCCTTTTCACACTCACACCTCTCCCAGTCTCCTTGCACACTCCCACCCCTTGCACACCACTCCTTGCACGCCCCCACCCCTCCACTTCCACCCTTGCACACCTCCGTGCCCCTTGCACACTCACTCTGCTTCCACCTCTCCATGTTCACTGCACACTCCCTCCCCTTGCACGCACACATCCTCTGCTTGCACACCAACACGCCCCTTGCACGCTCACTGTGCTTTCACATCTCCGTGCCCCTTGCACACTCACCCCTCTTAGTCCCCTTGCACCCTTCCACATCCTTTGCACTCTGCCTCTTTTCACACCTACACCCCTTGCACACTCACTTTTCTTGCACATCCACCCACACTCCCTCACCTTGCACACTCCCACCCGTTGCACACCCATCCCCCACACTGCCTCTTTGCACACTCCCCCTCCTTGCACACCCACCCCCACTCCCACCTCCTTGCATACTCCCCCTTTGCACTCTCCATCTCGTTGCACACTCAACCCCCACTCACCCTTTGCACACTCCCTCTCTTCACACACCCACCCGCATCATTCTCCCACCCCTTGCACACTCACTCTCCTTGCACACCCACCCCCACAACACCCCTTGCACACTCACTCTCCTTGCACACCCACCCCCCACTCACCCTTTGCACAATACCACCTCCTTGCACACTCCCTCTCCTTGCACACTCACCCCCCACTCTCACCCCTTGCACACTTCCTCCTTGCACACTCACCCCCCACTCTCACCCCTTGCACAATTCCTCCTTGCACACTCACCCCACACTCACCCTTTGCACACTCCCTCCCCTTGCACACCCCCCATCACTCTCCCACCCCTTGCACACCACCTTCTTGCACACCCACCCCCCACGCTCCCACCTCCCCACACTGCCTCTTTGCACACTCGTTCACACACCCACCCTTGCACACTCACTCTCCTCCTACACACACACCCCACTCCCACCTCCTTGCACACTCCCCCCTTGCACACTCAGTCTCCTTGCACACTCCTACCCCTCACACACCCACCCCCCACTCCCGCCCCTTGCACACTTCCTCCTTGCACACCCATGCCCCACTCAACCTTTGCACACTCCCTTGCACACTCCTACCCCTCACACACCCACCCCCCACTCCCACCCTTTGCACACTCCCTCTCCTTGCACACTCACGCTTTGCACACTCCCACCCCTTGCACAGTACCTCCTTGCACGCCCATGCCCCACACGCCCACCATTTGCACACTCCCACCCCTTGCACACCCACTCCCATCACACTCCCACCCGTTGCACACCACCTCCTTGCACACCCAACCCCCACACTGCCTCTTTGCACACTCCCTCACACACCCACGACCCTTGCACACTCCCCCTCCTTGCACACCCACCCCCCACTCCCACCCCTTGCACACTCCCCCCCTTGCACACTCCCTCTCGTTTCACACCCACCCCCCACTCCCACCCCTTGCACACTCCCCCTCGTTTCACACCCACCCACCATCCCCCACCCCTTGCACACTCCCCCCCCTTGCACACTCCCTCTCGTTTCACACCCACCCTCCCCCACCCCCACCCCTTGCACACTCCCCCCCCTTGCACACTCCCCCTCTTGCACACTTCCTCCTCGCACTCCCACGCCCCTCACCCACCTCCCCATCCCCCACCCCCGTGTGCACCCCCTTGCACACTCACGCACACTGTGTCCCCCCCTCCCTCTTCGTGCCCCCCCCCCCCCGGTGCCACTCCTGTTCCCCTCCCCCTCCCATGTCCCCAATCCCACACTGTCCCCCCCCCCAAGTGTCCCCCCCCCTCATTTTCCCATGCCCCCCCACAGCCCCCCCGCAATAACCCCTCCCCCCCCATTGTCCCCCCAATCCTCCCCCCCAAGTCCCCCCCACCCATTTTACCCCCCCACCCACTGCCCCCCCCCCGTGTTCCCTCCCATTCTACCCCCCCAACCCATTGCCCCCCCCCCGTGCCCCATATCCCCACGCCCCCCCCCCCATTGAACCCCAACACCTCCCCCCCCCCAAATCCACATTTCTCACCCCTCCCCCCCCCTCGGGTTCCCCCCCCCCGTCCTCCTGCGCCCCCCCCCCCATAATATCCCCATTTGTGCCCCCTCCCCCAACGCCGCCCCCCCACAGTATCCCCCCCCCCTCATTAACACCCCCCCCCCGCGTCTCTGTGGACCCCTCCCATTGCCCCCCCCCCATTAACCCCCCCATAGTGCCCCCCCCCCAAATTCCCACAACTGTCCCCCCCCTTCGTGCCCCCCCCAATATTCCCCCCCCGTCCTCCTGCCCATCCCCCCCAATCCCCCCCCACCACAATAGTGCCCCCCGTGTCCTTCTTCCCATCCCCCCCATGAGCCCCCCCCACAATAACCCCCCCCACGACCCCCCCAATAGTTGCCCCCCCCATGACCCCCCCATATCCTCCCTCCCATTCTCCCCCCCCACATAAGACCCCCCCACAATCCCCCCCCAAAGTAGTCCCCCCCTTGTCCTCCTTCCCAACCCCCCCCCCCGCGAGACCCCCCCCATATCCTCCCTCCCCCCCCCCATGAGCCCCCCCAACAATGGTGCCCCCCCACATCCTCCATCCATGCCCCCCGACATAACACCCCCCCCACAACAATACCCCCCCATGACCCCCCCCCAAAATAGCGCCCCCCCTTCCTCCCATCCCCCCCCCATGAGCCCCCCCCCCCACAAGGTACCCCCCCACATCCTCCCACCCCCCCCCACATAAGCCCCCCCACAATTCCCCCCCATATCCTCCCTCCCCTCCCCCCCAATAATCCCCCCCATATCCTCCCTCCCCCCCCAATAATCCCCCCCATATCCTCCCTCCCATCCCCCCCCCAAATAATCCCCCCCATATCCTCCCTCCCATCCCCCCCCCCACAATAATCCCCCCCATATCCTCCCTCCCATCCCCCCCCACAATAATCCCCCCCATATCCTCCCTCCCACCCCCCCAATAACCCCCCCCATATCCTCCCTCCCCTCCCCCCCCACAATAATCCCCCCCCATATCCTCCCTCCCCCCCCAATAATCCCCCCCATATCCTCCCTCCCATCCCCCCAATAACCCCCCCCATATCCTCCCTCCCCTCCCCCCCCACAATAATCCCCCCCATATCCTCCCTCCAATCCCCCCACCCAATAATCCCCCCCATATCCTCCCTCCCCCCCCAATAATCCCCCCATATCCTCCCTCCCATCCCCCCCCCCAATAATCCCCCCCATATCCTCCCTCCCATCCCCCCCCCACAATAATCCCCCCCCATATCCTCCCTCCCCCCCCACAATAATCCCCCCATATCCTCCCTCTCCCCCCAATAACCCCCCCCATATCCTCCCTCCCATCCCCCCCCCCAATAATCCCCCCCATATCCTCCCTCCCACCCCCCCAATAACCCCCCCCATATCCTCCCTCCCCTCCCCCCCCACAATAATCCCCCCCATATCCTCCCTCCCATCCCCCCCCCCAATAATCCCCCCCATATCCTCCCTCCCCCCCCAATAATCCCCCCCATATCCTCCCTCCCCCCCCAATAATCCCCCCCATATCCTCCCTCCCATCCCCCCCCCACAATAATCCCCCCCATATCCTCCCTCTCCCCCCAATAACCCCCCCCATATCCTCCCTCCATCCCCCCCCCACAATAATCCCCCCCATATCCTCCCTCCCCCCCCCAATAACCCCCCCCATATCCTCCCTTCCCCCCCCCCAATAATCCCCCCCATATCCTCCCTCCCATCCCTCCCCCCCCAATAATCCCCCCCATATCCTCCCTCCCATCCCCCCCCCAATATTCCGCCCCCCCCCCCCCGCCCCCCCCGGCCTCGGGCCGTCTCTTAAGGGCTCTCGCGTCGTCGCGCCCCCTCCCGGACCCCCCCTCAAATTCTTTGACCCCCCCCCCCCCCCCCCAAAAGGCAGCGACACTCAACGATGTCTTCCAATGCCCCCCCCCCCATAAAACCCCCCCGCGCTCTCCCCCCCCCCCCCATAGATCGCCCCCATAGAGCCCCCCCCCCCCCCCCTTGCCCTCCCCCCTCCACAGCACTGTGACCCCGGGGATGGGGGAGGGGGGAGGGGGGGGCAATTAGCGACGGGATGGGGGGGGATTAATTGCACCCCCCCCCCCCAGCTTGTAATTAAGGGTTATCAATTAAATGAGGACCCCCCTGCAGCCCTCCTTGTAATTGCCCCCCCCCCCCCGGGGAGAGAATTGCCCCTCCCCCCCCCATGAAGGGTTTTTGCCCCCCCCGTCGGACTAATTACCCTCCTATAGGCTAATTACCCCCCTCCTAGGGCTAATTACCCCCCCCCTTAGGCTAATTACCCCCCCATAGGCTAATTGCCCCCCCCGTGGGGTTATTGCCCCTCCCCGTAGGCTAATTACCCCCTCCGTGGGGCTACTTGCCCCCTCCCCCCGCATAGGATTAATTGCCCCCCCCTTCTCCCTTCCCCCCCCCGTGGGGTTATTGCCCCCCCCCTCCACCCCCTCATTGGGTTAATTGCCCCCCCATGGGGTTACTGCCGCCCCCATTGGGGTAATTGCCCCCCCCGATAGGGCCAATTGCCCCCCATAGGGTTATTGCCCCCCCCCTCCATAGGTTAATTGCCCCCTCATGGGATTATTGCCCCCCCCATTGGCCTAATTGCCCCCCCCATGGGCTAACTGCCCCCGCGTGGGGTTATTGCCCCCCCCCATAGGCTATTTGCCCCCCCCCATAGATCTAATTGCCCCCCCCATGGGCTAATTGCCCCCCCATGGGGTTATTACCCCCCCCATGGGGTTATTACCCCCACCCTTATTACCCCCCATAGGGTTATTGCCCCCCCCATAGGGCTAATTGCCCCCCATGGGGTTATTACCCCCCCCCATAGGGCTAATTGCCCCCCCATAGGCTTATTGCCAGCCCCATTGTCCTAATTGCCCCCCCGTGGGGTTATTGCCCCCCCATGGGGCAATTTACCCCCCCCCCAATGGGATAATTGCCCCCCCCATAGGGTTAATTACCCCCCCATCGGCTAATTGCCCCCTCATGGGGGTTATTGCCCCCCCCACAGGGCTAATTACCCCCCCATCGGCTAATTGCCCCCTCATGGGGGTTATTGCCCCCGCCCATTGGGGTTATTGCCCCCCCCCCCCCCATTGGGGTTATTGCCCCCCCCACAGGGCTAATTACCCCCCATCGGCTAATTGCCCCCGTATTGGGTTAATTAATTGCCCCCCCACTGGGCTAATTACCGCCCCCCCCCGGATCCCTTAATTAATGTCCTTCCCCCCCCCCCCCCCCCGCTATCTGCCCCTCCCCCCCCGCACTGCCGACGCTGCCCCTCCCCTCCCCCTCCTAATGACCTCCCCCCTCCCCCCCCCCCCGTGTAATTAATCGGGTGTAATTAATGAATTCCGGATTTTATTTGCAAATATAAACGATCGGAGAACGAGAACGGGAGTGCGTGGGCGGGGCTACGGGGCGCGCCGAGCTGCCATTGGTCGGAGGGCGGGATAAGGGGCGCGCCGAGCTGCCATTGGTCGGAGAGCGGGGATGAGGAGCGCACTGAGTCTCCATTGGTTGGGTGGTGG
>JAUPFR010000468.1:0-17213 GCA_036925125.1 Oreortyx pictus | reverse complement strand
GGGGGGGTGGTTATGGGGGGGGAGAATGGGGGGTAAAATGGGGGGAGGGAGAGGAGATCTGGGGGGGACAGTGGGGGGGATGGGGGCAGTTATGGGGGGAACAATGAGGGGTAAAATGGGGGGAGGGGGATTGGGGGGCTGACACCGGGTGACAGAGGGGTGACAGCGAGGGGACACGGTGACACCGGGGTGACAGAGGGGGACATGGTGACATTGGGGGTGACAGAGGGGTGACAGTGAGGGGACACTGTGACATTGGGGTGACACTGGAGGACACAGTGTCACTGGGGGTGACAGAGGGGGACACGGTGACACTGGGGAGGGTGACAGAGGGGTGACAGCGAGGGGACATGGTGACACTGGGGTGACAGAGGGGTGACAGAGGGGGATACGGTGACACTGGGGTGACAGAAGGGACACGGTGACACTGGGGGGGTGACAAGGAGGGGACACGGTGACGTTGGGGGTGACAGAGGGGAACAACAGGAGATGGAGGTGACACTGTGGGGGCAGCGGAGTGACATCAGGGTGACAACGGGTGACAGTAGGAGGGGACAGCAACGCTGTGGGGTGACAGCAGCAGGGGGGGGACAGCACGAAGGGACGGGGTGACAGCGGGGGTGACAACAGCATGGGGCGGGGTGACAGCAGGGTGACAACAGGGTGATAGCAGTAGGGTGGGACAGGGTGACGATGGGGTGATAGTGTGACAGGATGGGTGACATTGGGGTGACAGTGGGGTGACAGTGGGGTGACAGGGTGATGGGTGACAGTGTGACAGGACAGGGTAACGTTGGGGTGACACTGGGGTGACACTGGGGTGACATTGGGTGGCAGTGTGACAGGTGGCATTAGGGTGATGTTGGGGTGACAGAGTGACTTTGGGGTAACATTATGACAGGACAGGGTGACATTGGGGTGACGTTGGGGTGACAGGTGACAGTGTGACATGACAGCGTGACATTGGGGTGACAGTGGGGTAACAGTGTGATGGGACGGGGTGACATTGTGGCAGGACAGGGTGACATTGGGGTGACATTAGGGTGATGTTGCTGTGACGCTGCGGTGGCAGTGGGGTGACAGCAAGAGGAGGCGGTGACGTTGGGGTGACAGGTGGGACTGGGGTGACATCGGGGCGGGATGGGGTGACAGCAGGTGACAATGGGACAGGAGGGGGGACACTGAGGTGACTTCAGGACACGGTAGGGTGACACCGGGTGACACTGGGACAGGACAGGTGACAGCAGGTGACATCGGGACATGGTAGGGTGACACCGGGTGACACTGGGACAGGACAGGTGACATCAGGTGACATCAGGACACAGTGGGGTGATAGTGGGGTGACGTGGTGGTGATGTCAGGTGACACTGGGACAGGGAGGGGTGACACTGGGGTGACGTGGTGACACTGGGACAGGACAGGTGACAACAGGTGATGTCAGGGTGGCACCAGGACATGGCGGGGTGACACCAGGACAGGACGGGGTGACGCCGGGTGACATCAGGTGACACTGGGACAGGACAGGTGATACCAGGAGACATCAGGGTGACATCAGGACGTGGTGGGGTGACACCACGTGACACAGGTGACGTCAGGGAACATCAGGGTGACAACAGGATGTGGTTGGGTGACACCGGGTGACAGCAGGACGTGGAGGGGTGACACCACGTGACACCAGAACAGGACAGAGTGACAGCACGTGACACCAGGGGACATCAGGGTGACAACGGGATGTGGTTGGGTGACACCGGGTGACACTGGGACGGGACAGGGTGACACCACGTGACACCAGGGGACATCAGGGTGACACTGGGATGTGGTTGGGTGACACCGGGTGACACTGGGACAGGACAGGGTGACAGCAGGGGACATCAGGGTGACACCGGGATGTGGAGGGGTGACACCACGTGACACCAGGGGGACACCGGGACAAGGACAGTCCACTATGGGGTGACAGGGTGACACCAGGACATGGTGAGGTGACACCACGTGACACCAGGCGACACCGGGACAGGACAGGGTGACAGCAGGACGTGGTGGGGTGACACCACGTGACACCAGGTGACACTGGGACAGGACAGGGTGACACCACGTGACACCAGGTGACACCGGGACAGGACAGGGTGACACCAGGACATGGTGGGGTGACACCACGTGACACCAGGGCGACACCGGGACAGGACAGGGTGACACCACGTGACGCCAGGGGGCGACACCGGGACAAGGACAGTCCGCTGTGGGGTGACACCGGGTGGCACCGCCGCCACGTGACCCGAGGGCGCCACCCTTCGTCACGTGACCGCCGCCCGGCGGGGGGAGGGGCGCGCGCTGCCTCCCGCACGTCCGCAATGGCCGGGGGACGGCGGCGGCCAATGGGAGAGCGCCTGGCGGCCGGCGGCCAATGGGAACGCGCGGACGGCGGAGGGGGCGGGACTGAGGCGGGCGCCGCCCACTGGGCGGAGCGCGGGACCGCACGTGCCGGGGGGGGGGGTTGGGGGCGGGGCCGAGCGGGAAGCGAGCCCGGCCCCGCCCACCGGCGGCCTCACGTGACCCCGCGCACGTGACCCCGCCCCTCCCTCGCTCCCTCCCCAACAACAGCGCCGGGGCGCGCTCCCATTGGCTGCCGCCGCCGTGACGTCACGCGCCGCCCGGGCGGCTGTTGCCGTGGCAACGGGGAAAGCGGGGCGAAGGGGGGGGGGCGGGGTCTGCGAGAGCCACGCCCCCTTTTACATGACCCCGCCCCCACGGGGAAAAAGGTGGGGGGCAAAGGTCAGAGGTCACGCCCCCCTCCCCCCCCCCCCATTGTGTCACCCGGTCACGGTGTCACTGTCTCTGTGTCACACTGTCACAGTGTCACAGTCACAGTGTCACAGTGACACAGTGTCACAGTCACAGTGTCACAGTCACACTACAGTCACAGCCCCACGGTCACAATGTCACTATCAGTGTCACCATCACACAGTGACCCCACAGTGTCACCCTCAGTGTCACCGTCACAGTGCCACCGTCACACAGTGACCCCCACAGTCACAGTGTCACCGTCACAGTGCCACCGTCACAGTGTCACTGTCACACAGTGACCCCCACAGTCACAGTGTCACCGTCACAGTGTCACCGTCACACAGTGACCCCCACAATCACACACCCCACTGCGTTTCCTACCAAAGCTTTACTGCACAGCACTCCATGGGGCACAGCCCCACACCGCACACCCCACACCTCAGCCCCCCCCCTCCCCCCCTCACTGTCCCCATGCGGCTGTGGGGCGGCCTCGGGGTGACCCTCGGGGGGGGTGACAGCCCGTGGGTGTGGGGTCAGCGGAGCTGCTGTCCCCATCGGGCACAGTGACGTCCCCATAGGGGTTGGGGACACCCTCATGGGTCACAGCGTTGTCCCCATAGGGCTCGGTGTTGACCCCATAGGTCCCAGTGATGTCCCCATAGGTCACGGTGTTGTCCCCATGGGTCACAGCGTTGTCCCCATAGGGCTCGGTGTTGACCCCATAGGTCCCGGTGATGTCTCCATGGGTCACGGTGTTGTCCCCATGGGTCCCGGTGCTGTCCCCATAGGGTTCAGTGATGTCCCCATAGCTCACGGTGTTGTCCCCATAGCTCACGGTGTTGTCCCCATGCGTCGCGGCGTTGCCCCCATAGGGTTCAGTGCTGTCCCTATAGGTCCTGCTGCTGTCCCCACAGGTCCCGGTGTCGATGTCCCCATGGGTCCCAGGGCTGTCCCCATAGGGCTCGGTGATGTCCCCATGGGTCGCGGTGTTGCCCCCTTGGGTTCAGTGCTGTCCCTATAGGGCTCGGTGCTGTCCCCATAGGTCCTGGTGTCGATGTCCCCATGGGTCCCAGGGCTGTCCCCATAGGGCTCAGTGATGTCCCCATGGGTCCTAGTGTTGTCCCCATGGGTCACGGTGCTGTCCCCATAGGGCTCGGTGATGTCCCCATGGGTCACGGTGCTGTCCCCATAGGTCCCGGTGCTGTCCCCATAGGGCTCGGTGACATCCCCACGTTCCCATAGGGCTCGGTGACACCCTCATGGGTCCCGGTGTCGATGTCCCCATGGGTCCCGGTGTCGTCCCCATAGGTCCCAGCGCTGTCCCCACAGGGTTCAGTGATGTCCCCATAGGTCTCAGCGCTGTCCCTATGGGGCTCGGCGTTGTCCCCATAGGTCCCGGTGCTGTCCCCATAGGGCTCGGTGATGTCCCCATGGGTCACGGTGCTGTCCCCGTAGGTCCCGGTGTTGATGTCCCCATAGGTCCCGGTGTTGTCCCCATGGGTCCCGGTGTTGTCCCCATAGGGCTCGGTGTTGTCCCCATAGGTCCCGGTGTTGTCCCCATAGGTCCCGGTGTTGTCCCCACAGAAGTGGGCGCTGTCCCCCCCCCACCACCAGAGCTGCAGGCGGTTGTCCCCACGCCGAGGGGGGTCGTCCTCGTCCCCGTCGTCACTGTCCCACGGCGCCGGGAACACGCGCTGCCCCGACGACGTCGCCAACAGCGGTAGCGCGGGGTGCAGGCTGCGCGACACGGGGGGACAAAACGACACGGGTGACAAAGGGGACACGGGGGACAAAGAGGACACGGGGGACATGGGGGACAAAAGGACACGGGTGACAAAGAGGACACGGGGGACACGGGGGACAAAGAGGACACGGGGGACGCGGGGGACAAAAAGGACACGGGGGACGCGGGGGACAAAAAGGATACGGGGGACGCGGGGGACAAAAAGGACACGGGGGACGCGGGGGACAAAAAGGATACGGGGGACATGGGGGACAAGGGGGACAAAGAGGACACGGGGGACGCGGGGGACAAAGAGGACACAGGTGACAAAGAGGACAGGGGTGACAAAAGGACACGGGTGGCAAAGAGGACAAAGGGACACGGGTGACAAAGAGGACACGGGTGACAAAGAGAACAAAGGGACACGGGTGACAAAGAGGGCATGGGGGACAAAGAGGACAAAGGGACACGGGTGACATAAAGGATACAGGGGACATGGGGGACAAAGAGGACACGGGTGACAAAAGGACACGGGTGACAAAGAGGACATGGGGGACAAAGAGAACATGGGTGACACAGAGGACATGAGGGACGAAGGTGACACAGGTGACACGGGTGACACAAGGGACACAGAAGTGACGCAGAAGTGACACAGGTGACACAGGCAAGGGGTGACACAGGTGACGGGTGACAAAGGTGACACAGAAGTGACACAGAAGCGACACAGAAGTGACACAGGTGACACGGGTGACACAGAAGTAACACAGAAGTAACACAGAAATGACACGGGTGACACAGGTGACACAGATGTGACATGAGTGACACAGAACTGACACAGAAGTGACACAGAAGTGACACAGGTGACACAGAAGTGACACAGGTGACACAGGCAATGGGTGACACAGGAGACGGGTGACAAAGGTGACACAGAGATGACACGGGTGACACAGAAGTGACACAGGTGACACAGGTGACGGGTGACAAAGGTGGCACAGGTGACGTGGGTGACACAGAAGAAGCGACACAGAAGCGACACAGAAGTGACACAGAGATGACACGGGTGACACAGGTGACACAGAGCTGACACGGGTGACACAGAAGTGACACAGGTGACACAGGTGACGGGTGACAAAGATGACACGGGTGACCTGGGTGACACAGAAGAAGCGACACAGAAGCGACACAGAAGTGACACAGAGATGACACGGGTGACACAGGTGACACAGAGGCGACACGGGTGACACAAAAGTGACACAGAAGTGACACAGGTGACGGGTGACAAAGGTGACACAGGTGACGTGGGTGACACAGAAGAAGTGACATAGAAGTCACACAGAGATGACACGGGTGGCACAGGTGACACAGAGGCGACACGGGTGACACAGAGTGACGCAGGTGACACAGGTGACGGGTGACACAGAAGAAGCGACACAGAAGCGACACAGAAGTGACACAGAGATGACACGGGTGACACAGAGCTGACACGGGTGACACAGAAGTGACACGGGTGACGTGGGTGACACAGAAGAAGTGACACAGAACAAGTGACACAGAAGCGACACGACACAGAGATGACACGGGTGACACAGGCGACACAGAGGTGACACGGGTGACACAGAGGTGACACGGGTGACACCGCACCTGGTGCCGTTGACGCAGTCCCTGAGGGCGCGGAAGCGCAGAGTGGGGGGCAGCGTGGGGGGGTCCCCGGGCTGCGGTGGTTGCAGAGTGTCCCACACGGTGACAGTGCCACCGCTGTCCCCGCTCACCAGGAACCGCCCGCTCCTGGGGACACCGCGAGACGGGTCACACCCCACCCCCCAAAAGTCCCTTCCCCCCACAGTGCCATCCTGGTGTCACTCCAGTGTCACCCCAGTGTCACCCAGTGTCACCCCAGTGTCACCCTGTCCTGGTGTCACCACCAGTGTCCCCCAGTGTCCCCCGGTGTCACCCCATCCTGCTGTCCTCCCAGTGTCACCCGGTGTCACTCCGTCCTGTTGTCCCCCAGTGTCCCCCGGTGTCACCCCATCCTGTTGTCCCCCAGTGTCCCCCGGTGTCACCCCATCCTGCTGTCCTCCCAGTGTCACCCAGTGTCACCCCATCCTGCTGCCCCCCCGGTGTCACCCGGTCCCGTTGTCCCGCAGTCCCCCTGGTGTCACCCCATCTCACTGCCCCCCCCCAGTGTCACCCGGTCCCGTTGTCCCACACTCCCCCCAGTGTCACTTCATCCTGCTGCCCCCCCCCCGGTGTCACCCGGTCCCGTTGTCCCGCACTCCCCCCGGTGTCACCCCGTCTCACTGCCCCCCCCGGGTGTCACCCGGTCCCATTGTCCCGCACTCCCCGCGGTGTCACCCCATCCTGCTGTCACCCAGCGTCACCGCATCCTGCTTCCCCCCCCAGTGTCACTCGGTCCCGTTGTCCCGCAGTGTCACCCCGTCCCGCTGCCCCCCCTGGTGTCACCTGGTCCCGTTGTCCCGCACTCCCCCGGGTATCACCCGGTCCCGTTGTCCCACACTCCCCCGGGTGTCACCCGGTCCCGTTGTCCCACACTCCCCCGGGTATCACCCGGTCCCGTTGTCCCACACTCCCCCGGGTGTCACCCGGTCCCGTTGTCCCACACTCCCCCGGGTGTCACCCGGTCCCGTTGTCCCGCAATCCCCGCGGTGTCACCCGGTCCCATTGTCCCGCACTCCCCCGGGTGTCACCCGGTCCCGTTGTCCCGCAGTCCCCGCGGTGACACCCAGTCCCGTTGTCCCACACTCCCCCGGGTGTCACCCGGTCCCATTGTCCTGCACTCCCCCGGGTGTCACCCGGTCCCGTTGTCCCGCACTCCCCCGGGTGTCACCCGGTCCCGTTGTCCCGCACTCCCCCGGGTGTCACCCGGTCCCGTTGTCCCGCAGTCCCCGCGGTGTCCCCCCTGGTGCCTCGCGTCACTCACGGCTCGATGTCGAAGGTGACACGTTGGTTGGTGGCCACGCGCCGCTCCATGGCCATGAGCACCGCGTCCGGGCGCCGCAGGTCCCAGCACAGGATGTGCCGAGCCTGGACAGGGGGCGGGGCCTCAGGAAGCCACGCCCACCGCCTCCAAACCACGCCCACTTCGCAACGAAGACCCGCCCCCAGACAACTGCCAATCATGACGATTGGCCCCGCCCATCTAAAGACCACACCCGCTTTCGCTCCATACCCACCCCGAGCCACCTGTCAATCAAACTCCATTAGCCCCGCCCACTGTATCAACTACTGTGCTTTAGCCACGCCCACTCTCAGGCCCCGCCCTCACTCCGCTGTCAATCATCACACGACTTTGCCCCGCCCGCCCGCAAACCCCGCCCCCTTTACAACGAAGACCCACCCCCAGACAACTGTCAATCATGACAATTAGCCCCGCCCACCCGCAGACCACGCCCCCTTCCCTCCACGCCCACGCCCCCAACAGCTGTCACTCAAACTCCCTTAGCCCCGCCCACAGTTTCTACCGCTGGGCTTTAACCACGCCCGCTCTCAGGCTGTCACTCATAAAGCCCCATAGCTCCGCCCACACTCAAACCACACCCCCTTTGCACGAAGCCCCGCCCACAACTGGCGGCAGCAGTCTGTAAGCCCCGCCCCTCCCTAAACCACGCCCCCCTTTGCCACGTAGCCCCGCCCCAAACAAACCTCAATTACGATGCTTAGCCCCGCCCATCCTCAGGCCCCTCCCCATTTCACCATGTAGCCCCGCCCCCTCCAGGGCCACGCCCCCTTCACGCAGTAGCCCCTCCCCCTCCAGGGCCACGCCCCCTTCTCGCAGTAGCCCCGCCCACCTTGCGCCCCCCCACGTAGAGGCGGACCCCATCGGGGCTGAAGCGCAGATGGGTGGGGGAGATGGGGAGGAGGGGCCACAACGCCACGGCCCCGCCCCCCCGCAGCGGGTACAGCCCCAGGCTCCGCCCATAGGAACCGCAGCAGAACAGCTCCTGGGCGGGGCTAACGGCCAGGCAGCCAATCAGGCCTCTCTGACACTGCCCCCCATCTGCAACGAGAGATCGTGGTCAGGCCACGCCCCTTCCCCCCCCGGGACCCCCCCCCCCCCACAACCGGTCCCCAAGCTCCGCCCCCCAACCCCCCCCAAATGGCCAAACCCCATTCACAAATGGAAGGTCGCCGTGGCCCCGCCCCTTTTCAGACCACGCCCCCTTCTTCTTAAACTCCGCCCCCTGCACTTCTGGCCCCACCCCTCGATCTCTGCTTCATCCCTGGCCCCTCCCCCACACCACATAAGCCCCGCCCTATACAGCACCTAGCACCACCTGAACTGCCTCTCCCATTGGTTCCCCCAAAAGTCCCGCCCCCCACAAGCCCCGCCCCCACCTCATCTGTCCCCGCCCCCTATCCGCGATGGCTTCTCCCATTGGTCCCTCGGAGGCCCGCCCCCCCAAGGCCCCGCCCGATGTCACCCCTCGTAGCCCCACCCCTCATAGCTCCGCCCCCCTCGTAGCCCCGCCCCTCTGTAGCCCCACCCCTCGTAGCCTCACCCTCCCCTCTCGTAACCCCTCCCACCGAGGCCCCTCCCCCCGGGGCCCCACCCCACTTAGCCCCGCCCCCCTCGTAGCCCCACTCTCCTCGAGGCCCCTCCCCCGTCGTAGTCCCGTTTCCTGAGGCCCCGCCACCCGATTCCCCTCCCCCCTGGGCCCCACCCCACGTAGCCCCTCCCCCTTCGTAGCCCCACCCTCCCCGAGGCCCCTCCCCCCTCGTAGCCCCTCCCCCCGAGGCCCCGCCCCCACCGCGAGGCCTCTCTCCCCCCGTACCCCCGCCCCCTCGTAGCCCCGCCCCCCCTCGTAGCCCCACCCCTCCCTCGTACCCCCGCCCCCCGCGGCCCCGCCCCACCCCCCTCGTAGCCCCGCCCCCCCTCGTAGCCCCGCCCCCCGTGGCCCCGCCCCCCCCTCGTAGCCCCGCCCCCCGCGGCCCCGCCCCTCCCTCGTACCCCCGCCCTCCGCGGCCCCACCCCCCTCGAAGCCCCGCCCCCCCTCGTAGCCCCGCCCCTCGCGGCCCCAGCCCCCTCGTAGCCCCGCCCCACCCTCGTAGCCCCGCCCCCCGCGGCCCCACCCCCCCTCGTACCCCCGCCCCCCGCCCCCCCTCTCGTAGCCCCGCCCCTCCCTCGTAGGCCCGCCCCCGCGGCCCCGCCCGTCCCTCGTAGCCCCGCCCCCCCGCGGCCCCGCCCCCCCCCCGCCTCGTAGCCCCGCCCCCCCCCCCCCGTAGCCCCGCCCCTGACGTCGCAGCGCGGTCTGTGTGCAGCTGGTGCCGGGCCCGCGCGGTGCAGTAGATGCGCACGGAGCCGCGGGAGCCGCACAGCAGCAGCGCTCCGTCCCACGAGAACGACAGCGCGTGCGCTGACTGCACCTCGTCCTGCCGCGGGGGGGGGGGGAAGGAGAGAATGGGGGGCACGGTGTGAATGGGGGGCACGGTGTGAATGGGGGGCACGGAGAGATTGGGGGGGCACGGAGAGAATGGGGGGCACGGTGTGAATGGGGGGCACGGAGAGATTGGGGGGGCACGGAGAGAATGGGGGGCAACGGTGTGAATGGGGGGGCACGGTGTGAATGGGGGGCACGGTGTGAATGGGGGGGCACGGAGAGATTGGGGGGCACGGTGTGAATGGGGGGGGCACGGTGTGAATGGGGGGCACGGAGAGAATGGGGGGCACGGAGAGAATGGGGGGCACGGAGAGATTGGGGGGCACGGTGTGAATGGGGGGGGCACGGAGAGAATGGGGGGCACGGTGTGAATGGGGGGGCACGGAGAGAATGGGGGGCACGGAGAGATTGGGGGGCACGGTGTGAATGGGGGGGCACGGAGAGAATGGGGGGCACGGTGTGAATGGGGGGGCACGGAGAGATTGGGGGGCACGGTGTGAATGGGGGGGCACGGAGAGATTGGTGGGCACGGTGTGAATGGGGGGGCATGGAGTGATTGGGGGGCGCAGCGTCAAAGGGGGGGGGTACAGCGTCAAAGAGGGGGGCACAGTGGGAATGGGGGGGCATGGAGTGAATGGGGGGGCACGGAGAGAATGGGGGGCACGGAGAGAATGGGGGGCACGGAGAGATTGGGGGGTACGGTGTGAATGGGGAGGCATGGAGTGATTGGGGGGCACAGCGTCAAAGGGGGGGGGTACAGCGTCAAAGAGGGGGGCACAGTGGGAATGGGGGGGGCATGGAGTGAATGGGGGGGCACAGTGTGAACGGGGGGGGCACGGTGTGAATGTGGGGGCACAGTGTGAATGGGGGGGCACGGTGTGAATGTGGGGGCACAGTGTGAATGTGGGGGCACGGTGTGAATGGGGGGGGCCATCCTTAAGGGGGAGGGGCGCATCCATAACTTGGGGGGGGGTCCGGGTACATCCTTAACGGGGGGGTCATATCCTTAATGGGGGAGGGGCACATCCATAACTTGGGGGGGGGGGTACATCCTTAAAGGGGGGGTCACGTCCTTAAAGGGGAGGGGGGGGGCATTCACAATTGGGGGGGACACGTGTCCTTAAGAAGCTGGGGGGGGGGGGGGGGGGGGGACCCATCCTTAAGGGGGGGCACCCATCCCTCATGGAGGGGGGGGGGAGGGGGGGGACACCCACTAATCATGGGGGGGGGGGGGGGGGGGCACCCCATGATCATGAGGGGAGGGGCAGAGAAGCACCCGGTGGGGGTGGGGGGGATGAGACACACGGGGTTGGGGGGGGTGCAGGGACACAGAAACGGGGGGGGGGGGGGGGGGGAGGGGGAGGGGCTGGGGGGGGGGGGGGGCACAGGGGGTTGGGGGGGCATGGGTGGGGGGGGGGGGGCCCCCCCATCCTCACCAGGTGGTTGTGGGACCGGAAGGAGCCCCGCACGCGGCCGTCGTACGCGTCCCAGAGGTGCACGGGGTTCTGGCGGCTGCTGCTGGCCACCCTGCGGCCGCACCGCTGCTCCCAGTTCGCTCCCAGTTCGCTCCCAGTTTGCTCCCAGTAACGCCCCCCCTCCCCCCCCCAACTCCATCCCAGACCACCTCAGGTTGACTCCCAGTTAACCCCACCCCCACCTTTCCTCCCCCCCCCCGAGATTTCAAGTTACCCCCCCAAGAAACACCTTCCCCCCCCCCCCCCCAGTGCTCCCAGTTGCCCCCACTGCCTTTCCCAGTCTCCTCCCAGTGCTCCCAGTTGCCCCAGTCTGTCCCAGTTGCCCCACTGCCTTTCCCAGTCTCCTCCCAGTGCTCCCAGTTGCCCCCAGTCCGTCCCAGTTGCCCCCCAGTGCTCCCAGTTGCCCCACTATCCCTCCCAGTTGCCCCCCAGTGCTCCCAGTTGCCCCCCAGTCCTCCCAGTCTCCTCCCAGTGCTCCCAGTTGCCCCCAGTCCGTCCCAGTTGCCCCCCAGTGCTCCCAGTTGCCCCACTGCCCCTCCCAGTCTTCTCCCAGTGCTCCCAGTTGCCCCCAGTCCGTCCCAGTTGCCCCCCAGTGCTCCCAGTTGCCCTCCAGTCCCTCCCAGTTACTCCCAGTCCCCCTAAGTGCCCCCAGTTGCCCCCCAGTCCGTCCAGTTGCCGCCAGTGCTCCCAGTTGCCCTCAGCCCCTTCTAGTGCCCCCCCAGTGCTCCCAGTTGCCCCACTGCCTCTCCCAGTCTCCTCCCAGTGCTCCCAGTTGCCCCCAGTCCCTCCCAGTTGCCCCCCCAGTGCTCCCAGTTGCCCCACTATCCCTCCCAGTTGCCCCCCAGTGCTCCCAGTTGCTCCCCAGTCCCTCCCAGTTACTCCCAGTCCCCCTAAGTGCCCCCAGTTGCCCCCCAGTCTGTCCCAGTTGCCCCCCAGTGCTCCCAGTTGCCCCAGCCCCTTCTAGTGCCCCCCCAGTGCTCCCAGTTGCCCCACTGCCTCTCCCAGTCTCCTCCCAGTGCTCCCAGTTGCCCCCAGTCCTCCCAGTCTCCTCCCAGTGCTCCCAGTTGCCCCCAGTCCGTCCCAGTTGCCCCCAGTCCGTCCCAGTTGCCCCACTGCCTTTCCAGTCTCCTCCAGTGCTCCCAGTTGCCCCCAGTCCGTCCCAGTTGCCCCCCAGTGCTCCCAGTTGCCCCACTATCCCTCCCAGTTGCCCCCCAGTGCTCCCAGTTGCCCCACTATCCTCCCAGTTGCCCCCCAGTGCTCCCAGTTGCTCCCCAGTCCCTCCCAGTTACTCCCAGTCCCCCTAAGTGCCCCCAGTTGCCCCCCAGTCCCTCCCTGTTGCCCCAGTCCTCCCAGTTGCCCCCCAGTCCCTCCCAGCTGCCCCCAGTCCTCCCAGTTGCCCCCCACTGCCTCCCAGTTGCCCCCAGTCCCTCCCAGTTGCCCCCCAGTCCCTCCCTGTTGCCCCCAGTCCCTCCCAGTTGCCCCCCACTGCCTCCAGTTGCCCCCAGTCCCTCCCAGTTGCCCCCCAGTCCCTCCCTGTTGCCCCCAGTCCCTCCCAGTTGCCCCCCACTTGCCTCCCAGTTGCCCCCAGTCCCTCCCAGCTGCCCCCAGTCCCTCCCAGTTGCCCCCCAGTCCCTCCCAGCTGTCCCCCAGTCCCTCCCAGTTGCCCCCCACTGCCTCCCAGCTGCCCCCAGTCCCTCCCAGTTGCTCCCAGTCCGTCCCAGTTGCCCCCCAGCGCTCACAGACAGGTGTGGGGCAGGTTGGAGTCCATGAGGGGGTACCAGGCGTAGTCGTACACGGTGTCACCCCCAGGAACCCGCAGCGCCGGCGCCTGCGGCCCCAAAACCGTCACCCCCATAACCACCGCCCCGAACCCCACAACGAACCCCTCCCTCCCCCCCCTCCCCCCCCCCCCCCCCCCCCGGGCCCCCTGGCACCACACAGCCCCACCGGGATCCCCCCTAGACCTGTGACCCGCCCCCCAGGACCCCAGAACTCACCCCGGGGTTCTCACCACCTCCCCAGCACCCCACAGACTTTCAGGGACCCCACAGCCCCCACCCAGGACCTACAACCACCCCCAGATACCCCATAGATCCCCCCCCCAGGACCCCACAGCCCCACTGGGACCCCAAAGCTCCCCCTGGGACCCCATAATGAACCCTCCCAGGACCCCATAACCCACCCCTGGGCTCTCAGAACCTCCCCACACCCCATAGATCTCCCCGCACCCCATAGATCCCCCCCCAGGACCTACAACCACCCCCAGATACCCCATAGATCCCCCCCCAGGACCTACAACCACCCCCAGATACCCCATAGATCCCCCCCCAGGACCTACAACCACCCCCAGAACCCCATAGATCCCCCCCCAGGACCTACAACCACCCCCAGAACCCCATAGATCCCCCCCCAGGATCCCCCAACCCCACTGGGACCCCATAACCCGCCCCCCAGGACCCCATAATTCACCCCGGGTTTCTCACCACCTCCCCAGCACCCCACAGACTTTCAGGGACCCCCCCCCCCCCCCCAGGACCTACCAACCACCCCCAGAACCCCACAGCACACCCCCCAGGACCCCACAACTCAGGGACCCCCCCCTGGGACCCCTCAACTCCATCAATGTGGGGGAGGGGGGGGGGGCAGGACCCCCCCATCTCCCCCAGGACCCCTCACTTCCATCAGTGGGGGGGGGGAGGGGAACAGGACCCCCCCCATCTCCCCCAGGACCCCTCACCTCCATCAGTGTGGGGGAGGGGGGGACGGGCAGGACCCCCCATCTCCCCCAGGACCCCTCACCTCCATCAGTGTGGGGGAGGGGGGGGACGGGAAGGACCCCCCATCTCCCTCAGAACCCCTCACCTCCATTAGTGTGGGGGAGGGGGGGGGGGCAGGAACCCCAAATCTCTCTCAGGACCCCTCACCTCTATCAAAGTGGGGGGGTGGGGGGGGGGGGGGGGGGGGGGGGGAGGGCAGCAGGGACGCCCCTCCCCCTCCCGGCTCACCCCCCTCCCCCCCCAAAGCTTTTCTTCCCCCATTGTCCCCTCCCTGCCCGCCCCCCCCCCCCCCCCCCCCACCCCCCCTCACCAGGTCGGGGGGGGGTCCGCGGGGGGGTCCCGCAGAGGGCGGGGGGGAGGTCGAAGAGACGGAGGGTGTTGTCGTCGCTGCAGGTCAGCACGCAGGAGCCATCGGGGGCCCTGGGGGCGGGGGGGGGGGGATGGGGGGGAGGGGCACGGGGGGGAGGGGGGGCAAGGGGGGTGAGATTGGGGGGAAGAAAAGCTTTGGGGGGGTTGGAGGTGCCCCTGCTGACCCCCCTCCCCCCCCCCTCCCTCCATCGCCGCATTGATGGAGATGGGGGGGTTTTGGGGGGGGGCGTTTCTGGGGGAGTTGGGGTGGGGGGGGGGGACTGTGGGGTGATGAGGAGGGCAGTGGGGGGGGGGTATGGGGGTGCTGGGGGGGTTATGAGGGAAGTAAGGGGGGGGGCGGAGGAGTTGGGGTGGGGGGAGGGGGTGTCCAGGGATATTTGGGGGTGTCCTGGGGTATTTGGGGGGGTTCTGGGGTATTTGGGGGGTCCTGGAGGGGTTTGGGGGGAGATGGGGGGGTCCCGGGGGGGGCTACGAGGAGAGTAAGGGGGGGGGCGGAGGGGTTGGGGTGGGGGGGAGGGGGTGTCCTGGGGTATTTGGGGGGGTCCTGGGGTATTTCGGGGGTCCTGGAGGGGGTTTGGGGGGAGATGGGGGGGTCCCGGGGGGGGGGTATGAGGAGAATAAAGGGGGGGTGGAGGGATTGGGATGGGGGGAGGGGGTGTCCTGGGGCATTTGGGGGTGTCCTGGGGTATTTTGGGGGGGTTATGGGGGGGGGTTATGGGGGAGATGGGGGAGGGAACTGTGAGGTTATGAGGAGGGTATGGGGGGGCAGGAGGGTTTTTTTTTGGGGGGGGGGGGGGGGGGGAGGGGGTGGCCTGGGGTATTTAGGGATCCTGAGGGGTGCTGGGGGGGGGGTGGGGGGGTCGGGTGGGTCCTGAGGGGGGTTATGGGGGAAAGGGGGGGGTGACCTGTGGGGTTATGAGGAGGGTATGGGGGGGGCAGGAGGGTCTGGGGGGGGGGGGGGAAGTATTTAGGGTTCCTGAGAGGTGCTGGGGGGGGTGGGGGGAAGTCGGGGGGGTCCTGGGGGGGGGGGGAGGTGTGGGGGGGGGTCTGAGAATGGGCATAGGACTTTCTGGGGGGGGGGGGCGGGGGAGGCTTGGAAGTGTTCTGAGGGGGGGGGCCTCAGGTGGAGGTATTTGGGGGGGGGGGGGGGGCCGAGTTTGGGGGGGGGGGGGTGTCCCGGGGAAAGTGGGGTGGGGGGGGGGGGGGGGGGGTCGCTCACCATTTGCAGCCTTGAGGAAGTTTTCGGGGCGGAGGTTGAATTCCCTCCAGGCCCCCCCCGCCAGGACTGGGGGGCGGCTCAGCTCATAGGGGGGAAAACTGAGGGGGGGGGGGGGGCGTGGGGGGAGGGGGATGGAGAATTATCAGCCCCCCCCCCCCCCAATGTACAACCCCCCCCCTAATCAGACACCCCCTACGCCCCCTCCCCCTCTCTTCATCTCTACGTACCCCCTCCCCCATCAGCCCCCCCCCCCCCACCCCAAAAACTCACCCCATTTCTGGGAGGGGGCGCAGAATTATCAGCCCCCCCCCCCCCTAATGTACAACCACCCCCTAATCAGACACCCCCTACGCCCCCTCCCCCTCTCTCATCTCTAAGTACCCCCCTCCCCCATCAGCCCCTCCCCCCCACCCCACGCGTGCCCCCCCCCTCCCCCCACGTCCCCCCCCCATCCCCCCCCTCCCCCACGTCCCCCCCCCCATCCCCCCCCTCCCCCCACGTCCCCCCCCATCCCCCCCCTCCCCCCCACGCCCCCCCCCCCCCCCATCCCCCCCCTCCCACTCACCCCATTTCCGGGGGGTCCGCTTCCTCCTCGTGTTGGGGCTCTGGGTCCGGGAGGGGCTCAGCGTGGGGGGGGGGCTGCGAGGGGGAGGGGGTCAGCTCCGCGCTGCCCCTCCCCCACACACAAACCCCCTCCTCCCCCGCCCCCCCCCCCAAAAAACCCGCCCCCCCCCCCCCCCCCCCCGCCCCCACCCCCATCACCTTCCCCTACGGGCGGCCGCCATGCCGCCGCCTGTCAGATCTCGCGAGAACTGCGCGCGCTCCTCCATTCGCCGGGACCCTCAACCTCGCGAGATTTCCTTCCCCCCTCCCCCTCCCCCCCCCCACCCCCCCCCCCCCGCGGAAACACGTGCGCATGTCGGCGCGTACGCGCGTGCGCGTGCGTGTGGGTTGCTGTCCCTTTAAGAGCGCTGCGCCGTTAAGTGTGCTGTCCCTTCAAGAGCGCTGTCCGTTAGGTGCGCTGTGCCTTTAAGAGCGCGGTCCCTTTAAAGGCGCTGTGCCTTTAAGAGCGCGGTCCCCTGAAGTGCGCGGTGATTTTATGTGCGCTGTCCCTTTAAGTGCGCAGTCCCTTTTAAGAGCGCTGTCCTTTTAAGAGCGCTGTGCCTTTAAGTGCGCGGTCCCTTTAAGAGCGCTGTGCCTTTAAGAGCGCTGTCCGTTAGGTGCGCTGTGCCTTTAAGTGCGCGGTCCCTTTAAGTGCATGGTCCCTTGAAGAACGCGGTCCCTTTAAAGGCGCGGTCCCTTTAAGAGCGCTATTTCCTTAACTGCACTGTCCCTATAAGAGCGCTGTCCCTTTAAGAGCACCACTCCTTTAAGAGCGCTGTCCGTTAGGTGCGCTGTGCCTTTAAGAGCGCGGTCCCTTTAAGTGCGCTGTCCCTTTAAGTGCGCAGTCCCTTTAAGAGCGCTGTCCCCTAC
>JAUPFR010000467.1:0-17444 GCA_036925125.1 Oreortyx pictus | reverse complement strand
CCCAGTATGGACCAGTAGGGGACAGTGTGAGGCCTGTATGGCCCAGTATGGACCAGTAGGGGACAGTGTGGGGCCAAAATGGCTCAGTACGGACCAGTGTGGGACAGTGTGGGGCCAATATGGCCCAGTATAGACCAGTAGGGCACAGTGTGGGGTCAATATGGCCCAGTATGGGACAGTGTGGGGCCAGTATGGCCCAGTATGGACCAGTAGGGGACAGTGTGGGGCCAATATGGCTCAGTACGGACCAGTGTGGGACAGTGTGGGGCCAATATGGCCCAGTATAGACCAGTAGGGCACAGTGTGGGGTCAATATGGCCCAGTATGGGACAGTGTGGGGCCAATATGGCTCAATACAGACCAGTGTGGGACAGTGTGGGGCCAATATGGCCCAGTATGGACCAGTAGGGCACAGTGTGGAGTCAATATGGCCCAGTATGGGACAGTGTGGGGCCAATATGGCTCAGTACAGACCAGTGTGGGACAGTGTGAGGCCTGTATGGCCCAGTATGGACCAGTAGGGCACAGTGTGGGGTCAATATGGCCCAGTATGGACCAGTAGGGGACAGTGTGGGGTCAATATGGCCCAGTATAGACCAGTTGGGGACAGTGTGGGGCCAGTATGGACCAGTAGGGGACAGTGTGGGGCCAATATGGCCCAGTACAGACCAGTAGGGACAGTGTGGGGTCAATACGGCCCAGTATAGACCAGTTGGGGACAGTGTGGGGCCAGTATGGACCAGTAGGGGACAGTGTGGGGCCAATATGGCCCAGTACAGACCAGTAGGGGACAGTGTGGGGTCAATATGGCCCAGTATAGACCAGTAGGGGACAGTGTGGGGTCAATATGGCCCAGTATGGACCAGTAGGGGACAGTGTGGGGCCAGTATGGACCAGTAGGGGACAGTGTGGGGCCAGTATGGACCAGTAGGGGGACAGTGTGGGGCCAATATGGCTCAGTACAGACCAGTAGGGGACAGTGTGGGGCCAGTATAGCCCAGTATAGACCAGTGTGGGACAGTGTGGGACAGTGTGGGGCCAATATGTCCCAGTATAGACCAGTAGGGGACAGTGTGGGGCCAGTATGGCCCAGTATGGCCCAGTATGGACCAGTATGGCCCAGTGCGGCACCCCGCAGTGTCCCCACGCTCTGTGTCCCGCAGGGATGTCCCCACGTGTCCCCACGTGTCCCCACGCATCCCCACGCGTCCCCACATGTCCCCCATGTGTCCCCACATGTGCCCACGTGTCCCCACATGTCCCCACATGTCCCCATGTGTCCCCATGTGTCCCCACATGTCCCCACGCGTCCCCACGTGTCCCCACGTGTCCCCTGTCCCGCACGGATGTCCCCACACGACCCCACGCATCCCCACGCGTCCCCACGAATCCCCACGTGTCCCCACGTGTCCCCTGTCCCGCAGGGATGTCCCCACGTGTCCCCACACATCCCCACGTGTCCCCTGTCCCGCAGGGATGTCCCCACATGTCCCCACGCGTCCCACGTGTCCCCATGTGTCCCCACATGTCCCCACGTGTCTCCTGTCCCGCAGGGATGACCACACATGTCCCCACGTGTCCCCACATGTCCCCACGTGTCCCCACATGTCCCCACGCATCCCCACGTGTCCCCACGCTGTCCGCTGTCCTGCACGAATGTCCCCACACGACCCCACGCGTCCGCACCCGTCCCCACCCGTCCCCATGTGTCCCCACGCGTCCCCACGCGTCCTCACACGTGTCCCCACAGTGTCCCCACGTGTCCCCACGTGTCCCCTGTCCCACAGGGATGTCCCCACGCGACCCCACGTGTCCCCATGCGTCCTCACGTGACCCCACGCGTCCCCTGTCCCGCACGGATGTCCCCACATGTCCCCACGTGTCCCCACGCGTCCACACATGTCCCCACGTGTCCCCACAGGTCCCCACGTGTCCCCACGCGTCCCCACGCGTCCCCACGTGTCCCCACGCATCCCCACGTTTCCCCACGTGTCCCCACATGTCCCCACCTGTCCCCACGTGTCCCCACGTGTCCCCACGCATCCCCACATGTCCCCACGTGTCCCCACATGTCCCCACGTGCCCCCACGTGTCCCCACGTGTCCCCACATGTCCCCACGTGTCCCCACGCGTCCCCTCAGTGTCCCCACGTGTCCCCACTTGTCCCCACGCGTCCCCACGTGTCCCCACGCATCCCCACGTTTCCCCACGCGTCCCCACATGTCCCCACCTGTCCCCACGCGTCCCCACGTGTCCCCACGTGTCCCCACGCATCCCCACGTTTCCCCACGTGTCCCCACATGTCCCCACGTGTCCCCACGCGTCCCCATGTGCCCCCACGTGTCCCCACGTGCCCCCACGTGTCCCCACGTGTCCCCATGTGTCCCCACGTGTCCCCACATGTCCCCACATGTCCCCTGTCCCACAGGGATGTCCCCACGCGTCCCACGCGTCCCCACGTGTCCCCACGCGTCCCCTGTCCCGCAGGGGTGTCCCCACGCGTCCCCACGCGTCCCCACGCGTCCCCTGTCCCGCAGGGATGTCCCCACATGTCCCCACGCGTCCCCATGTGTCCCCACATGTCCCCACATGTCCCCACGTGTCCCCACCTGTCCCCACGCGTCCCCACGTGTCCCCACATGTCCCCACGTGTCCCCACGCATCCCCACATGTCCCCACGCATCCCCACACGTCCCCACGCGTCCCCACGTGTCCCCACGCGTCCCCTGTCCCGCAGGGATGTCCCCACATGTCCCCACGTGTCCCCACATGTCCCCACCTGTCCCCACGTGTCCCCACCTGTCCCCACGTGTCCCCACGTGTCCCCACGCGTCCCCACGTGTCCCCACATGTCCCCACATGTCCCCACGCGTCCCCACGCGTCCCCACGCGTCCCCACGCTGCGCGCTGTCCCGCAGGGATGTTCCAGCGCCTGGACAAGCTGCGCTGTCCCCACAGTGTCCCCACATGTCCCCACGTGTCCCCATGTGTCCCCACGTGTCCCCACGTGTCCCCACCTGTCCCCACGCATCCCCACGCGTCCCCACGTGTCCCCACGCGTCCCCACGCTGCGCGCTGTCCCGCAGGGATGTTCCAGCGCCTGGACAAGCTGCGTAAGAACGCGTTTGCGAGCGTGCTTCTGTTCGGCACCACCAACGACAGCAGCATCTCCGGCGTCTGGGTGTTCCGCGGCCACCAGCTCGCCTTCACCGTGAGACACCTGCGCCGACGCCTCTGTGTCACCTGTGTCACCTGTGTCACCTCTGTGTCATCTCTGTGTCACCTCTGTGTCACCTGTGTCACGTCTGTGTCATCTCTGTGTCACCTGTGTCACCTGTGTGACCTCTGTGTCACCTCTGTGTCACCTCTGTGTCACCTCTGTCACCTCTGTGTCACCTGTGTCACCTGTGTGACCTCTGTGTCACCTCTGTCAGCTCTGTCACCTCTGTGTCACATCTGTGTCACGTCTGTGTCATCTCTGTGTCACCTCTGTGTCACCTCTGTGTCACCTGTGTCACCTCTGTGTCACCTCTGTCAGCTCTGTCACCTCTGTGTCACCTCTGTGTCACCTGTGTCACCTCTGTCTCCTGTGTCACCTGTGTCACCTCTGTGTCAGCTCTGTGTCACCTCTGTGTCATCTCTGTGTCACCTGTGTGACCTCTGTGTCACGTCTGTGTCACCTCTGTGTCACCTCTGTGTCACCTCTATGTCACCTCTGTGTCACCTGTGTCACCTCTGTGTCATCTCTGTGTCACCTGTGTCACCTCTGTGTCACCTCTGTCACCTCTGTGTCACCTCTGTGTCATCTCTGTGTCACCTGTGTGACCTCTGTGTCACCTCTGTCACCTGTGTCACCTGTGTGACCTCTGTGTCACCTCTGTGTCTCCTCTGTGTCACCTGTGTCACCTGTGTGACCTCTGTGTCACCTCTGTCAGCTCTGTCACCTCTGTGTCACGTCTGTGTCACCTCTGTGTCACCTCTGTGTCACCTGTGTCACCTCTGTGTCAGCTCTGTCACCTCTGTCACCTCAGTGTCACCTGTGTCAGCTCTGTGTCACCTCTGTGTCACCTCTGTGTCATCTCTGTGTCACCTGTGTGACCTCTGTGTCACCTCTGTGTCACCTGTGTCAGCTCTGTCACCTCTGTGTCACCTCTGTGGCACCTGTGTCACCTGTGTCACCTCTGTGTCACCTGTGTCACCTCTGTGTCACCTCTGTGTCAGCTCTGTGTCACCTCTGTGTCTCCTCTGTGTCACCTGTGTCACCTGTGTGACCTCTGTGTCACCTCTGTGTCACCTGTGTCAGCTCTGTCACCTCTGTGTCACCTCTGTGTCACCTGTGTCACCTGTGTGACCTCTGTGTCACCTGTGTCACCTCTGTGTCACCTCTGTGTCACCTGTGTCACCTCTGTCACCTCTGTCACCTCTGTGTCACCTGTGTCAGCTCTGTCACCTCTGTGTCACCTCTGTGTCACCTCTGTGTCATCTCTGTGTCACCTCTGTCACCTGTGTCACCTCTGTGTCACCTCTGTGTCACCTGTGTCACCTCTGTGTCACCTCTGTGTCACCTCTGTCACCTCTGTCACCTCTGTGTCACCTGTGTCACCTGTGTCACCTCTGTGTCACCTGTGTCAGCTCTGTCACCTCTGTGTCACCTCTGTGTCACCTCTGTGTCACCTGTGTCACCTGTGTGACCTCTGTGTCACCTCTGTGTCACCTCTGTGTCACCTGTGTCACCTCTGTGTCACCTGTGTCACCTGTGTGTCAGCTCTGTGTCACCTCTGTGTCACCTCTGTGTCACCTGTGTCACCTGTGTGACCTCTGTGTGACCTCTGTGTCACCTCTGTGTCACCTGTGTCACCTGTGTGACCTCTGTGTCACCTCTGTCAGCTCTGTCACCTCTGTGTCACATCTGTGTCACGTCTGTGTCATCTCTGTGTCACCTCTGTGTCACCTCTGTCAGCTCTGTCACCTCTGTGTCACGTCTGTGTCACCTCTGTGTCACCTGTGTGACCTCTGTGTCACCTCTGTGTCACCTCTGTGTCACCTGTGTCACCTGTGGCACCTGTGTGACCTCTGTGTCACCTCTGTGTCACCTCCGTCACCTCTGTGTCACCTCTGTGTCACCTCTGTCTCCTGTGTCACCTGTGTCACCTCTGTGTCAGCTCTGTCACCTCTGTCACCTCTGTGTCACCTGTGTCACCTGTGTCACCTCTGTGTCACCTCTGTGTCACCTGTGTCACCTCTGTGTCACCTCTGTGTCACCTGTGTCACCTGTGTCACCTCTGTGTCACCTGTGTCACCTCTGTCACCTCTGTGTCATCTCTGTGTCATCTCTGTGTCACCTGTGTGACCTCTGTGTCACCTCTGTGTCACCTGTGTCACCTGTGTCACCTCTGTGTCACGTCTGTGTCACGTCTGTGTCACCTCTGTGTCACCTCTGTGTCACCTGTGTCACCTGTGGCACTTCTGTGTCACCTCTGTGTCACCTCTGTGTCACCTCTGTGTCACCTCTGTGTTACCTGTGGCACCTCTGTGTCACCTCTGTGTCACCTCTGTGTCACCTGTGTCACCTCTGTCACCTCTGTGTCACCTGTGTCACCTCTGTGTCACCTCTGTGTCATCTCTGTCACCTCTGTCACCACTGTGACGTCTCTCACTCCACATGTCACCTGTGTCACCTCTGTGTCACCTCTGTCAGCTCTGTGTCACCTCTGTGTTGCCTCTGTCACCTGTGTCACCTGTGTCACCTCTGTGTCACCTCTGTGTCACCTGTGTCACCTCTGTGTCACCTGTGTCACCTCTGTGTCACCTCTGTGTCACCTCTGTGTCATCTCTGTCAGCTCCGTGTCACCTCTGTCACCTCTGTCACCTTTGTGTCACCTCTGTCACCTTTGTGTCACCTCTGTGTCACCTCTGTGTCACCTCTGTGTCACCTCAGTCACCTGTGTCATCTCTGTGTCACCTCTGTGTCACCTCTGTGTCACCTCAGTCACCTGTGTCACTTCTGTGTCACCTCTGTGTCACCTCTGTGTCACCTCTGTCACCTGTGTCACCTCTGTGTCACCTCTGTGTCACCTCTGTGTCACCTCTGTGTCACCTCTGTGTCACCTGTGTCATCTCTGTGTCACCTCTGTGTCACCTCTGTGTCACCTCTGTCAGCTCTGTCACCTCTGTGTCACCTGTGTCAGCTCTGTCACCTCTGTGTCACCTCTGTGTCATCTCTGTGTCACCTGTGTCACCTCTGTGTCACCTCTGTGTCACCTCTGTCAGCTCTGTGTCACCTCTGTGTCATCTCTGTGTCACCTGTGTCACCTCTGTGTCACGTCTGTGTCACGTCTGTGTCACCTCTGTTACCTGTGTCACCTCTGTCAACTGTGTCTCCTGTGTCAGTTCTGTGTCACCTCTGTGTCACCTCTGTGTCACCTCTGTCACCTTTGTGTCACCTCTGTGTCACCTGTGTCAGCTCTGTCACCTCTGTGTCACCTCTGTGTCACCTCTGTGTCACCTCTGTCAACTGTGTCTCCTGTGTCACCTGTGTCACCTCTGTGTCACCTCTGTCACCTGTGTGTCACTTCTGTCACCTCCATGTGTCACCTGTGTCATGTCATGCGTCAGCTCTGTGTCACCTGTGTCACCTGTCACCTCTGTGTCACCTCTGTGTCACCTTTATTCCCCCCCCACTGCAGCTGTCCCCCATTCCTCCCTTACTGACCCCTGTTCCCCCCATACCCCCCCCATACCGCCCCACATGTCCTCTGCTGCCCCCCATACCCCCCCTCCTGCCCCATATCCCCCCCCTCCTGCCCCATATCCCCCCCACCTGCCCCATATCCCCCCCTCCTGCCCCATATCCCCCCCTCCTGCCCCATATCCCCCCCCACCTGCCCCATATCCCCCCCTCCTGCCCCATATCCCCCCCTCCTGCCCCATATCCCCCCCTCCTGCCCCATATCTCCCCCAATACCCCTCTCTCCTTCCCCATATCCCCCACTCCTGCCCCATATCCCCCCCTCCTGCCCCATCCCCCCCCCTTCCTCCCCCATATCTCCCCCAATACCCCTCTCTCCTCCCCCACACCCCCCCTCCCAGCCGCCCCATCCCCCCCCCCCGCCCCATATCCCCCCCCTCCTGCCCCATATCTCCCCCAATACCCCTCTCTCCTGCCCCATATCCCCCTCCTCTGCCCCATATTCCCCCCTCCTGCCCCATATCCCCCCCTCCTGCCCCATATCCCCCCCTCCTGCCCCGTATCCCCCCCTCCTGCCCCATATCTCCCCCAATACCCCTCTCTCCTGCCCCATATCCCCCACTCCTGCCCCATATCCCCCCCTCCTGCCCCATCCCCCCCCCTTCCTCCCCCATATCTCCCCCAATACCCCTCTCTCCTCCCCCACACCCCCCCCCCACAGCCGCCCCATCCCCCCCTCCTGCCCCATATCTCCCCCTCCTGCCCCATATCTCCCCCAATACCCCTCTCTCTTGCCCCATATCCCCCCCCCCGCCCCATATCTCCCCCTCCTGCCCCATATCTCCCCCAATACCCCTCTCTCCTGCCCCATATCCCCCCCCCCGCCCCATATCCCCCCCTCCTGCCCCATATCTCCCCCAATACCCCTCTCTCCTGCCCCATATCACCCTCCTCTGCCCCATATCCCCCCCTCCTGCCCCATATCCCCCCCTCCTCCCTCATATTCCCCCCTTCCTGCCCCATATCTCCCCCAATACCCCTCTCTCCTGCCCCATACCCCCCCCTCCTGCCCCATATCCCCCCCTCCTGCCCCATATCCCCCCCTCCTCCCTCATATTCCCCCCTTCCTGCCCCATATCTCCCCCAATACCCATCTCTCCTGCCCCATATCCCCCCTTCCTGCCCCATATCTCCCCCAATACCCATCTCTCCTGCCCCATATCCCCCCGCTCCTGCCCCATATCCCCCCCTCCTGCCCCATACCCCCTCCCTTCCTCCCCCATATCTCCCCCAATACCCCTCTCTCCTCCCCCACACCCCCCCCCACAGCCGCCCCATCCCCCCCTCCTGCCCCATATCTCCCCCTCCTGCCCCATATCTCCCCCAATACCCCTCTCTCTTGCCCCATATCCCCCCCCCCGCCCCATATCCCCCCCTCCTGCCCCATATCTCCCCCAATACCCCTCTCTCCTGCCCCATATCCCCCTCCTCTGCCCCATATTCCCCCCTCCTGCCCCATATCCCCCCCTCCTGCCCCATATCCCCCCCTCCTGCCCCGTATCCCCCCCTCCTGCCCCATATCTCCCCCAATACCCCTCTCTCCTGCCCCATATCCCCCACTCCTGCCCCATATCCCCCCCTCCTGCCCCATATTCCCCCCCTTCCTCCCCCATATCTCCCCCAATACCCCTCTCTCCTCCCCCACACCCCCCCCCCAGCCGCCCCATCCCCCCCTCCTGCCCCATATCTCCCCCTCCTGCCCCATATCTCCCCCAATACCCCTCTCTCTTGCCCCATATCCCCCCCCCCGCCCCATATCCCCCCCTCCTGCCCCATATCTCCCCCAATACCCCTCTCTCCTGCCCCATATCCCCCTCCTCTGCCCCATATCCCCCTCCTCTGCCCCATATTCCCCCCTCCTGCCCCATATCCCCCCCTCCTGCCCCATATCCCCCCCTCCTGCCCCGTATCCCCCCCTCCTGCCCCATATCCCCCCCTCCTGCCCCATCCCCCCCCCTTCCTCCCCCATATCTCCCCCAATACCCCTCTCTCCTCCCCCACACCCCCCCCCCCAGCCGCCCCATCCCCCCCCCCACCCCCCACCCCACACCTCCCCCTTACTGACCCCCCCCCCCCCCCCTCTTACATTTGTGGGGCAGCTGTGCCCGGACTGGCAGGTGGACTACGAGTCGTACACGTGGCGGCGACTGGAGCCCGACAGCGCCGAGTGCCGCACGCTGGTGACCGAGTACTTCTCGTGGCAGGGCGACTTCGCCCACGTGGGGAAACCCTTCAACCAGGGGAAGGTGTTCAAGTGACCGGCGCCATCCCATAATAGGGCGCCGCCGCCCGCCCGCTTACGGGGGTTTTGGGGTGCCCGGTGGCGGGGCGGGCGTGGAGTTGCGGGGTACGGCAATAAACGGACGCTAAACGGCTGCGGCTGCGCATTGGGGGTTGGGGGGTTGTGGGGTCGCGGGGTTGTGGGGTCGCGGGGTTGTGGGGTCGCGGGGTCGTGGGGTCACGGGGGTATGGGGTCACGGGGTTGTGGGGTCACGGGGTTATGGGGTGTGGGGTCACGGGGGTATGGGGTGTGGCGGTATGGGGTGTGGGGTCACGGGGTTGTGGGGTCGCGGGGTTGTGGGGTTGTGGGGTCGCGGGGTTGTTGGGTGTGGGGTCACAGGGGTATGGGGTCACGGGGTTGTGGGGTCACGGGGTTATGGGGTCGCGGGGTGATGGGGTGTGGGGGTGTGGGGTCATGGGGTTGTGGGGTCGCGGGGTTGTGGGGTGTGGGGGTATGGGTGTGGGGTCACAGGGTTGTGGGGTGTGGGGGTATGGGGTGTGGGGTCACGGGGGTGTGGGGTCACGGGGGTGTGGGGTGTGGCGGTATGGGGTGTGGGGTCACGGGGGTGTGGGGTCACGGGGTTGTGGGGTCGCGGGGTGATGGGGTGTGGGGGTATGGGGTGTGGGGGTATGGGGTCACGGGGTTGTGGGGTGTTGGGAGTATGGGGTGTGGGGGTATGGCGCCATCCCATAATAGGGCGTCGCCGCCCGCCCGCTTACGGGGGTTTTGGGGTGCCCGGTGGCGGGGCGGGCGTGGAGTTGCGGGGTACGGCAATAAACGGACGCTAAACGGCTGCGGCTGCGCATCGGGGGTCGTGGGGTTGTGGGGTCGCGGGGTTGTGGGGTCACGGGGTTATGGGGTGTGGGGTCACGGGGGTGTGGGGTGTGGCGGTATGGGGTGTGGGGTCACGGGGGTGTGGGGTCGCGGGGGTATGGGGTCATGGGGGTATGGGGTCACGGGGTTGTGGGGTCACAGGGGTATGGGGTCACGGGGTTGTGGGGTCGCGGGGTTGTGGGGTGGGGGTATGGGGTGTGGGGTCGCGGGGGTATAGGGTGTGGGGTCACAGGGGTATGGGGTCACGGGGTTGTGGGGTGTTGGGAGTATGGGGTGTGGGGTCACGGGGGTGTGGGGTGTGGGGTCACAGGGTTGTGGGGTCGCGGGGTTGTGGGGTGTGGGGTCACGGGGGTATGAGATCACGGGGGTATGGGGTCACGGGGTTGTGGGGTCACAGGGTTATGGGGTGTGGGGGTGTGGGGTCATGGGGGTATGGGGTCACGGGGTTGTGGGGTCACGGGGTTGTGGGGTGTGGGGTCACGGGGGTATGGGGTCGCGGGGTTATGGGGTGTGGGGGTGTGGGGTCATGGGGGTATGGGGTCATGGGGTTGTGGGGTCGCGGGGTTGTGGGGTCGCGGGGTTGTGGGGTCACAGGGGTATGGGGTCACGGGGTTGTGGGGTCGCGGGGTTGTGGGGTGTGGGGGTATGGGGTGTGGGGTCACGGGGTTGTGGCCGTGGGTGGCACTGTGGGTGCCACTGGTGGCCGTGGGTGACACTGGGTGACACTGAGGTGACACTGGTGGCCGTGGGTGGCACTGTGGGTGCCACTGGTGGCCTTGGGTGGCACTGGGTGCCACTGGTGGCCGTGGGTGACACTGGGTGACACTGGTGGCCGTGGGTGACACTGTGGGTGACACTGGTGGCCGTGGGTGGCACTGGGTGACACTGGTGGCCGTGGGTGACACTGTGGGTGACACTGGTGGCCGTGGGTGGCACTGGGTGACACTGGTGGCCGTGGGTGACACTGTGGGTGACACTGGTGGCCGTGGGTGGCACTGGGTGACACTGGTGGCCGTGGGTGACACTGTGGGTGACACTGGTGGCCGTGGGTGACACTGTGGGTGCCACTGGTGGCCGTGGGTGGCACTGGGTGACACTGGTGGCCGTGGGTGACACTGTGGGTGACACTGGTGGCCGTGGGTGACACTGTGGGTGCCACTGGTGGCCGTGGGTGGCACTGGGTGACACTGGTGGCCGTGGGTGACACTGGGTGACACTGGATGACACTGGTGGCCGTGGGTGACACTGTGGGTGACACTGGGTGCCACTGGTGGCCGTGGGTGACACTGTGGGTGACACTGGGTGCCACTGGTGGCCGTGGGTGGCACTGGGTGCCACTGGTGGCCGTGGGTGACACTGGGTGACACTGGTGGCCGTGGGTGACACTGTGGGTGCCACTGGTGGCCGTGGGTGGCACTGGGTGACACTGGTGGCCGTGGGTGACACTGTGGGTGACACTGGTGGCCGTGGGTGACACTGTGGGTGCCACTGGTGGCCGTGGGTGGCACTGGGTGACACTGGTGGCCGTGGGTGACACTGTGGGTGACACTGGTGGCCGTGGGTGACACTGTGGGTGCCACTGGTGGCCGTGGGTGGCACTGGGTGACACTGGTGGCCGTGGGTGACACTGTGGGTGACACTGGTGGCCGTGGGTGGCACTGGGTGACACTGGTGGCCGTGGGTGACACTGTGGGTGACACTGGTGGCCGTGGGTGACACTGTGGGTGCCACTGGTGGCCGTGGGTGACACTGGGTGACACTGAGGTGACACTGGTGGCCGTGGGTGGCACTGTGGGTGCCACTGGTGGCCTTGGGTGGCACTGGGTGCCACTGGTGGCCATGGGTGACACTGGGTGACACTGGTGGCCGTGGGTGACACTGTGGGTGCCACTGGTGGCCGTGGGTGGCACTGGGTGACACTGGTGGCCGTGGGTGACACTGTGGGTGACACTGGTGGCCGTGGGTGGCACTGGGTGACACTGGTGGCCGTGGGTGACACTGTGGGTGACACTGGTGGCCGTGGGTGACACTGTGGGTGCCACTGGTGGCCGTGGGTGGCACTGGGTGACACTGGTGGCCGTGGGTGACACTGGGTGACACTGGATGACACTGGTGGCCGTGGGTGACACTGTGGGTGACACTGGGTGCCACTGGTGGCCGTGGGTGACACTGTGGGTGACACTGGGTGCCACTGGTGGCCGTGGGTGGCACTGGGTGCCACTGGTGGCCGTGGGTGACACTGGGTGACACTGGTGGCCGTGGGTGACACTGTGGGTGCCACTGGTGGCCGTGGGTGGCACTGGGTGACACTGGTGGCCGTGGGTGACACTGTGGGTGACACTGGGTGCCACTGGTGGCCGTGGGTGACACTGTGGGTGACACTGGGTGACACTGGTGGCCGTGGGTGGCACTGGGTGCCACTGGTGGCCGTGGGTGCCACTGGTGGCCGTGGGTGACACTGGGTGCCACTGGTGGCCGTGGGTGACACTGTGGGTGCCACTGGTGGCCGTGGGTGGCACTGGGTGACACTGGTGGCCGTGGGTGACACTGTGGGTGACACTGGGTGACACTGGTGGCCGTGGGTGGCACTGGGTGACACTGGTGGCCGTGGGTGATACTGTGGGTGCCACTGGTGGCCGTGGGTGGCACCGGGTGACACTGGTGGCCGTGGGTGACACTGTGGGTGACACTGGTGGCCGTGGGTGACACTGGGTGACACTGGTGGCCGTGGGTGGCACTGGGTGACACTGGTGGCCGTGGGTGACACTGGGTGACACTGGTGGCCGTGGTTGACACTGGGTGCCACTGGTGGCCGTGGGTGGCACTGTGGGTGCCACTGGTGGCCGTGGGTGACACTGGGTGACACTGGTGGCCGTGGGTGACACTGTGGGTGCCAGTGGTGGCCGCGGGTGCCACTGTGGGTGCCACTGGTGGCCGTGGGTGACACTGGGTGACACTGTGGGTGCCACTGGTGGCCGTGGGTGCCACTGTGGGTGCCACTGGTGGCCGTGGGTGACACTGGGTGCCACTGTGGGTGCCACTGGTGGCCGTGGGTGTCGCTGCAGTTCCCGCTTTGGCCGCGCGGTGGCGCTGTCCCCACGCGCGCCTTCCAACGTCCGCCCGCGACACGCCCTCCTCGGTGGCCACGCCCACCGCCCCTGCAAGCCACGCCCACCGCCCCTCCAAGCCACGCCCGTCGTCCGTGGCCACGCCCACCGCTATGTGATTCGTTTTGCTGGCCACGCCCCTCCGCTGTGGCCACGCCCCCTCCGCTGTGGCCGTGAGTCACCGGCGCCGGAAATGAGTCACGGGGTGCGGGCACCAGTACGGACCAGTATGCACCAGTACGGACCAGTATGCACCAGTACGGACCAGTATGCACCGATACGGACCTGTATGCACCAATACGGACCTGTATGCACCGATATGGACCAGTACAGAGCAGTATGCACCAGTACGGATGAGTACCACTGCACCAGTATAGACCAGTATGGACCAGTATGCACCAGTACGGACCAGTATGCACCAGTACAGACCAGTACTGACCAGTATGGACCAGTATGCACCAGTACAGACCAGTACAGACCAGTATGCACCATTACACGCCAGTACAGACCAGTGTGTACCAGTACAGACTACTACACACCAGTACAGACCAGTGTGTACCAGTACAGACCATTACACACCAGTACAGACCATTACACACCAGTACGGACCAGTGTGTACCAGTACAGACCACTAAACACCAGTACAGACCAGTGTGTACCAGTACAGACCAGTGTGTACCAGTACAGACCATTACACACCAGTACAGACCAGTGTGTACCAGTACAGACCAGTGTGTACCAGTACAGACCATTACACACCAGTACGGACCAGTGTGTACCAGTACAGACCATTACACACCAGTACAGACCAGTGTGTACCAGTACAGACAATTACACACCAGTACTGACCATTACACACCAGTACAGACCAGTGTGTACCAGTACAGACCATTACACACCAGTACAGACCACTAAACACCAGTACAGACCAGTGTGTACCAGTACAGACCATTACACACCAGTACAGACCATTACACACCAGTACGGACCAGTGTGTACCAGTACAGACCAGTGTGTACCAGTACAGACCATTACACACCAGTACAGACCATTACACACCAGTACAGACGAGTGTGTACCAGTACAGACCATTACACACCAGTACAGACCAGTGTGTACCAGTACAGACCATTACACACCAGTACAGACCATTACACACCAGTACAGACCAGTGTGTACCAGTACAGACCACTGCACGATGGCACAGGACAGATATGGGGCAGCGCTATGGGGCAGCGCTATGGGGCAGCGCTATGGGGCAGCTGTAATGCAGTTATGGGGCAGCGCTATGGGGCAGCGCTATGGGGCAGCGCTATGGGGCAGCTGTAATGCAGAGCTATGGGGCAGCGCTATGGGGCAGCTGTAATGCAGAGCTATGGGGCAGCGCTATGGGGCAGCGCTATGGGGCGGCGCTATGGGGCGGCGCTATGGGGCAGCGCTATGGGGCAGCTCTAATGCAGAGCTATGGGGCAGCGCTATGGGGCAGCTGTAATGCAGAGCTATGGGGCAGCGCTATGGGGCAGCGCTATGGGGCGGCGCTATGGGGCAGCTGCAATGCAGAGCTATGGGGCGGCGCTATGGGGCAGCTGTAATGCAGAGCTATGGGGCAGCGCTATGGGGCAGCGCTATGGGGCAGGGCTATGGGGCAGCGCTATGGGGCGGCGCTATGGGGCAGCGCTATGGGGCAGCGCTATGGGGCTGCGCTATGGGGCAGCTGTAGTGCAGTTATTGGGCAGTTGCGGTGCAGAGCTATGGGGCAGCGCTATGGGGCAGCGCTATGGGGCAGCGCTATGGGGCAGCGCTATGGGGCAGCTGTAATGCAGAGCTATGGGGCAGCGCTATGGGGCGGCGCTACGGGGCGGCGCTATGGGGCGGCGCTATGGGGCAGCACTATGGGGCAGCTGTAATGCAGAGCTATGGGGCAGCGCTATGGGGCAGCGCTATGGGGCAGCGCTATGGGGCAGCGCTATGGGGCGGTCTCCGCCGTCAGGGGCCGCGTCCCCGCCCGCGTCCGCCGCTCCGGAATCCCAAAAATTCCCCACGTGACCCCGGGGGGGGTGGGGGGGGGGGGGGAGGGGCGGCTGTCTTCCTTATCCCGTCCTCCACGCGTGACCCGCGGCCACGGGGCACCGCCCTACGGATGTGTGGGGCAGCCCCACGGAGGCTGTGGGTTCAGCCCCATAGATGTGTGCTCAGCCCCACAGATGTGTGGGGCAGCCCCATAGATGTGTGCTCAGCCCCATAGATGTGGGCTCAGCCCCATAGATGTGTGCTCAGCCCCATAGATGTGTGGGGCAGCCCCATAGATGTGTGCTCAGCCCCATAGACGTGGGCTCAGCCCCATAGATGTGTGCTCAGCCCCATAGATGTTGGCTCAGCCCCATAGATGTGTGCTAAGCCCCATAGATGTGTGCTCTGCCCCATAGATGTGCGCTCAGCCCCATAGATGTCGGCTCAGCCCCATAGACGTGTGCTCAGCCCCATAGATGTGTGCTCAGCCCCACAGATGTGTGGGGCAGCCCCATAGACGTGTGCTCAGCCCCATAGATGTGTGGGGCAGCCCCATAGACGTGTGCTCAGCCCCATAGATGTGTGCTCAGCCCCATAGACGTGCGCTCAGCCCCATAGATGTGTGCTCAGCCCCATAGATGTTGGCTCAGCCCCATAGATGTGTGGGGCAGCCCCATAGACGTGTGCTCAGCCCCACAGACGTGTGCTCAGCCCCATAGATGTGTGGGGCAGCCCCATAGACGTGTGCTCAGCCCCATAGATGTGGGCTCAGCCCCATAGATGTGTGGGGCAGCCCCATAGACGTGTGCTCAGCCCCACAGATGTCGGCTCAGCCCCATAGATGTGTGCTCAGCCCCATAGATGTGTGGGGCAGCCCCATAGACGTGTGCTCAGCCCCACAGATGTGGGTTCAGCCCCATAGATGTGTGCTCAGCCCCATAGATGTGCGCTCAGCCCCATAGATGTTGTCTCAGCCCCATAGATGTGTGGGGCAGCCCCATAGACGTGCGCTCAGCCCCATAGACGTGGGCTCAGCCCCATAGATGTGTGGGGCAGCCCCACAGATGTGTGCTCAGCCCCACAGATGTGGGCTCAGCCCCATAGACGTGTGGGGCAGCCCCATAGACGTGTGCTCAGCCCCATAGATGTTGGCTCAGCCCCATAGATGTGGGCTCAGCCCCATAGATGTGTGCTCTGCCCCATAGATGTGCGCTCAGCCCCATAGATCTGTGGGGCAGCCCCATAGATGTGTGCTCAGCCCCATAGATATGGGCTCAGCCCCATAGATGTCGGCTCAGCCCCATAGACGTGTGCTCAGCCCCATAGATGTGTGCTCAGCCCCATAGATGTGTGGGGCAGCCCCATAGATGTGTGCTCAGCCCCATAGATGTTGGCTCAGCCCCATAGACGTGTGCTCAGCCCCACAGATGTGTGGGGCAGCCCCATAGACGTGTGCTCAGCCCCATAGACGTGTGCTCAGCCCCACAGATGTGTGGGGCAGCCCCATAGACGTGTGCTCAGCCCCATAGACGTGTGCTCAGCCCCACAGATGTGTGGGGCAGCCCCATAGACGTGTGCTCAGCCCCATAGATGTGGGCTCAGCCCCATAGACGTGTGGGGCAGCCCCATAGACGTGTGCTCAGCCCCATAGATGTTGGCTCAGCCCCATAGATGTGGGCTCAGCCCCATAGATGTGTGCTCTGCCCCATAGATGTGCGCTCAGCCCCATAGATCTGTGGGGCAGCCCCATAGATGTGTGCTCAGCCCCATAGATATGGGCTCAGCCCCATAGATGTCGGCTCAGCCCCATAGACGTGTGCTCAGCCCCATAGATGTGTGCTCAGCCCCATAGATGTGTGGGGCAGCCCCATAGATGTGTGCTCAGCCCCATAGATGTTGGCTCAGCCCCATAGACGTGTGCTCAGCCCCACAGATGTGTGGGGCAGCCCCATAGACGTGTGCTCAGCCCCATAGACGTGTGCTCAGCCCCACAGATGTGTGGGGCAGCCCCATAGACGTGTGCTCAGCCCCATAGATGTGGGCTCAGCCCCATAGACGTGTGCTCAGCCCCATAGATGTGGGCTCAGCCCCATAGATGTGGGCTCAGCCCCATAGATGTGTGGGGCAGCCCCACAGACGTGTGCTCAGCCCCATAGACGTGTGCTCAGCCCCACAGATGTGGGCTCAGCCCCATAGATGTGTGGGGCAGCCCCATAGACGTGTGCTCAGCCCCACAGATGTCGGCTCAGCCCCATAGATGTGTGGGGCAGCCCCATAGACGTGCGCTCAGCCCCACAGATGTGGGCTCAGCCCCATAGATGTGTGGGGCAGCCCCATAGATGTGTGGGGCAGCCCCATAGACGTGTGCTCAGCCCCATAGACGTGTGCTCAGCCCCATAGATGTGTGGGGCAGCCCCATAGACGTGTGCTCAGCCCCATAGACGTGTGCTCAGCCCCATCGATC
>JAUPFR010000466.1:0-17598 GCA_036925125.1 Oreortyx pictus | reverse complement strand
GGTGTGGGGACATTGGGGCGTGGGGGCATGGGGGGCGTGGGGACATGGGTGGCGTGGGGACATTGGGGCGTGGGGACATTGGGGTGTGGGGACTTTGGGGCGTGGGGACGTGGGGGGCGTGGGGACGTGGGGGGCGTGGGGACATTGGGGCGTGGGGACATTGGGGTGTGGGGACATTGGGGCGTGGGGACGTGGGGGGCGTGGGGGCATGGGGGGCGTGGGGACGTGGGGGGCGTGGGGACATTGGGGTGTGGGGACATTGGGGCGTGGGGGCGTGGGGGGGCGTGGGGGCGTGGGGGGCGTGGGGACGTGGGGGGCGTGGGGACATTGGGGCGTGGGGACATTGGGGTGTGGGGACATTGGGGCGTGGGGACGTGGGGGGCGTGGGGGCGTGGGGGGCGTGGGGACGTGGGGGGCGTGGGGACATTGGGGCGTGGGGACATTGGGGCGTGGGGACATTGGGGCATGGGGACGTGGGGGGCGTGGGGGCGTGGGGGGCGTGGGGACGTGGGGGGCGTGGGGACATTGGGGCGTGGGGACGTGGGGGGCGTGGGGACGTGGGGGGCGTGGGGGCGTGGGGGGCGTGGGGACGTGGGGGGCGTGGGGACATTGGGGCGTGGGGACATTGGGGCGTGGGGACGTGGGGGGCGTGGGGACGTGGGGGGCGTGGGGACATTGGGGTGTGGGGACATTGGGGCATGGGGACGTGGGGGGCGTGGGGGTGTGGGGGGCGTGGGGACGTGGGGGACGTGGGGACATTGGGGCGTGCGGACATTGGGGTGTGGGGACATTGGGGCGTGGGGACATTGGGGTGTGGGGACATTGGGGCGTGGACTGGGGGCAGTGGTGCTATGGGGCGGCGGTGCTATGGGGTGGCAGTGCAATGGGGTGGCGGTGCTATAGGGCAGCAGTGCTATGGGGCGGCGGTGCTGTGGGGCAGTGTTGCTATAGGGCAGCAGTGCTATGGGGCGGTGGTGCTATGGGGCGGCAGTGCTATGGGGTGTGGTACTATGGGGTGCTGCTGTGGGGTGCTGCTATGGGGCACTGCTATGGGGCAGCGCTATGAGGGAGTGCTGTGGGGTGCTGCTATGGGGCAGCGCTGTGGGGCATGGTGCTATGGGGCAGCGCTGTGGGGCAGTGCTGTGGGGCAGCACTATGGGGCAGTGCTATGGGGCGCTGCTATGGGGCACGGTGCTGTGGGGCGCTGCTGTGGGGTGCTGCTATGGGGTGCGGTGCTGTGGGGCGCTGCTGTGGGGCGCGGTGCTGTGGGGCACTGCTATAGGGCGTGGTGCTATGGGGCGTGCTGCTGTAGGGCGCGGTGCTATGGGGCGCGGTGCTATGGGGCATCGCTATGAGGCGCGGTGCTGTGGGGCACTGCTGTGGGGCGCTGCTGTGGGGTGCGGTGCTATGGGGCACGGTGCTGTGGTGCGCTGCTGTGGGGCGCTGCTGTGGGGTGCAGTGCTATGGGGCGCTGCTATGGGGCGGTGCTATGGGGCAGCGCTGTGGGGCAGTGCTATGGGGCGTGGTGCTATGGGGCACTGCTTTGGGGCGCTGATATGAGGCGCTGCTGTGGGGTGCTGCTGTGGGGCGTGGTGCTATGGGGCAGCACTGTGGGGCAGCACTATGGGGCGGTGCTATGGGGCGCGGTGCTGTGGGGTGCTGCTGTGGGGTGCTGCTTTGGGGCGCGGTACTGTGGGGCACTGCTATGGGTCGCTGCTGTGGGGCGCTGCTATGGGGCACGGTGCTATGGGGCGTGGTGCTGTGGGGCGCTGCTATGGGGCGCGGTGCTGTGGGGCGTGGTGCTGTGGGGCGCTGCTATGGGGCGCGGTGCTGTGGGGCGTGGTGCTGTGGGGCGCTGCTATGGGGCGCGGTGCTGTGGGGCGCTGCTGTGGGGCGAGGTGCTGTGGGGGGCGCGGTGCTGTGGAGCGCTGCTATGGGGCGAGGTGTTATGGGGCACGGTGCTGTGGGGCGCGGTGCTGTGGGGCGCTGCTATGGGGCGAGGTGCTGTGGGTCGCGGTGCTGTGGGGCGCGGTGCTGTGGGGCGCTGCTATGGGGCGAGGTGTTATGGGGCACGGTGCTGTGGGGCGCAGTGCTGTGGGGCGCGGTGCTATGGGGCGCGGTGCTGTGGGGCACGGTGCTATGGGGCGCGGTGCTGTGGGGCATGGTGCTATGGGGCACGGTGCTATGGGGCACGGTGCTATGGGGCGCGGTGCTGTGGGGCACGGTGCTGTGGGGCGCGGTGCTGTGGGGCGCGGTGCTATGGGGCGCGGTGCTGTGGGGCACGGTGCTATGGGGCGCGGTGCTGTGGGGCACGGTGCTATGGGGCACGGTGCTATGGGGCACGGTGCTATGGGGCGCGGTGCTGTGGGGCACGGTGCTATGGGGCGCGGTGCTGTGGGGTGCGGTGCTATGGGGCGTGGTGCTGTGGGGCACGGTGCTATGGGGCGCGGTGCTGTGGGGCATGGTGCTATGGGGCACGGTGCTATGGGGCACGGTGCTATGGGGCGCGGTGCTGTGGGGCGCGGTGCTGTGGGGCACGGTGCTGTGGGGCGCGGTGCTATGGGGTGCGGTGCTGTGGGGCACGGTGCTATGGGGCGCGGTGCTGTGGGGCACGGTGCTATTGGGCACGGTGCTGTGGGGCGCGGTGCTATGGGGCGCGGTGCTGTGGGGCATGGTGCTATGGGGCGCGGTGCTGTGGGGCACGGTGCTATGGGGCGCGGTGCTGTGGGGTGCGGTGCTATGGGGCGCGGTGCTGTGGGGCACGGTGCTGTGGGGCGCGGTGCTGTGGGGCGCGGTGCTATGGGGCGCGGTGCTGTGGGGCACGGTGCTATGGGGCGCGGTGCTGTGGGGCATGGTGCTATGGGGCACGGTGCTATGGGGCACGGTGCTATGGGGCGCGGTGCTGTGGGGCACGGTGCTATGGGGCGCGGTGCTGTGGGGCGCGGTGCTATGGGGTGCGGTGCTGTGGGGCGCGGTGCTATGGGGCGCGGTGCTGTGGGGCACAGTGCTATTGGGCACGGTGCTGTGGGGCGCGGTGCTATGGGGTGCGGTGCTGTGGGGCACGGTGCTATGGGGCGCGGTGCTGTGGGGCATGGTGCTATGGGGCACGGTGCTATGGGGCGCGGTGCTGTGGGGCACGGTGCTATGGGGCGCGGTGCTGTGGGGTGCGGTGCTATGGGGCGTGGTGCTGTGGGGCACGGTGCTATGGGGCGCGGTGCTGTGGGGCATGGTGCTATGGGGCACGGTGCTATGGGGCACGGTGCTATGGGGCGCGGTGCTGTGGGGCGCGGTGCTGTGGGGCACGGTGCTATGGGGCGCGGTGCTGTGGGGCGCGGTGCTATGGGGCGCAGTGCTGTGGGGCGCGGTGCTGTGGGGCGCTGCTATGGGGCACGGTGCTATGGGGCGCAGTGCTATGGGGCGCGGTGCTGTGGGGCATGGTGCTATGGGGCGCGGTGCTGTGGGGCACGGTGCTATGGGGCGCGGTGCTGTGGGGCACGGTGCTATGGGGCGCGGTGCTGTGGGGCGCGGTGCTGTGGGGCGCGGTGCTGTGGGGCGCTGCTATGGGGCGGTGCCGCGCAGGTCCGGACGCGGTGGTGCAGCAGCTGTTGGCGGAGTTGGAGGCGGACGAACGCGACTTCGCGGCCGATTCGTGGAGCGCCGCCGTGGACACCGCGTTCCTTCAGCTGCAGCGCGCCGACGTCATGAAGCGGCAGGACGTCATCTACGGTGCGCGGCCAGGCCGGTGTGGGGCGGATGGGGGGGGGAGGTGGGGGTGTGGGGCGGATGGGGGGGGAGGTGGGGCAGATGGGGGTGTGGGGCGGATGGGGGGGGAGGTGGGGCAGATGGGGGTGTGGGGCGGATGGGGGGGGAGGTGGGGCAGATGGGGGTGTGGGGCGGATGGGGGTGTGGGGGTGGGGTGGGGATGTGGGGCGGATGGGGGTGTGGGGCGGATGGGGGTGTGGGGGTGGGGTGGGGATGTGGGGCGGATGGGGGTGTGGGGCGGATGGGGGTGTGGGGGTGGGGTGGGGATGTGGGGCAGATGGGGGTGTGGGGCGGATGGGGGGGGAGGTGGGGCAGATGGGGGTGTGGGGCGGATGGGGGTGTGGGGGTGGGGTGGGGATGTGGGGCAGATGGGGGTGTGGGGCAGATGGGGGTGTGGGGGTGGGGATGTGGGGGTGGGATGGGAGGAGGATGTGGGGCGGATGGGGATGTGGGGCGGATGGGGGTGTGGGGCGGATGGGGATGTGGGGCGGATGGGGGGGGGAGGTGGGGCGGATGGGGGTGTGGGGCAGATGGGGGTGTGGGGGTGGGGTGGGGATGTGGGAGTGGGGTGGGAGGAGGATGTGGGGCGGATGGGGATGTGGGGCGGTTGGGGGCGTGGGGGTGGGGTGGGGATGTGGGGCAGATGGGGGTGTGGGACGGATGGGGGGGAGGTGGGGCAGATGGGGGTGTGGGGCGGGCGGTGCGGGGCAGGCGGTGCAGGGCAGGTGGTGCGGGGCAGTTGATGTGTGGCGGTGCAGGGCAGGCGGTGTGGGGCAGGCGGTGTGGGGCAGGCGGTGCGGGGCAGGTGGTGTGGGGCAGGCGGTGTGGGGCAGGCGGTGTGGGGCAGGCGGTGCGGGGCAGGCGGTGTGGGGCAGGCGGTGCAGGGCAGGCGGTGTGGGGCAGGCGGTGCGGGGCAGGCGGTGTGGGGCAGGCGGTGCGGGGCAGGCGATGTGGGGCAGGCGGTGCGGGGCAGGCGATGTGTGGCGGTGCGGGGCAGGCGGTGTGGTGCAGGTGGTGTGGGGCAGGCGATGTGGGGCAGGCGGTGTGGGGCAGGCGGTGTGGGGCAGGCGGTGCGGGGCGGTGCGGGGCAGGCGGTGTGGGGCAGGCGGTGCGGGGCAGGCGGTGCGGGGCAGGCGGTGCGGGGCAGGCGGTGTGGGGCGGGCGATGTGGGGCAGGCGGTGCGGGGCAGGCGGTGTGGGGCGGGCGATGTGGGGCAGGCGGTGTGGGGCAGGCGATGTGTGGCGGTGCAGGGCAGGCGGTGTGGGACAGGCGGTGTGGTGCAGGTGGTGTGGGGCAGGCGATGTGGGGCAGGCGGTGTGGGGCAGGCGGTGTGGGGCAGGCGGTGTGGGGCGGTGCGGGGCAGGTGGTGTGTGGCGATGTGGGGCAGGCGGTGTGGGGCAGGCGGTGTGGGGCAGGCGGTGCGGGGCAGGCGGTGTGGGGCAGGCGATGTGGGGCAGGCGGTGCGGGGCAGGCGGTGCGGGGCAGGTGGTGCGGGGCAGGTGATGTGGGGCAGGCGGTGTGGGGCAGGCGATGTGGGGCAGGCGGTGTGGGGCAGGCGGTGTGGGGCGGTGCGGGGCAGGTGGTGTGTGGCGATGTGGGGCAGGCGGTGTGGGGCAGGCGGTGTGGGGCAGGCGGTGCGGGGCAGGCGGTGTGGGGCAGGCGATGTGGGGCAGGCGGTGCGGGGCAGGCGGTGCGGGGCAGGTGGTGCGGGGCAGGTGATGTGGGGCAGGCGGTGTGGGGCAGGCGATGTGGGGCAGGCGGTGTGGGGCAGGCGGTGCGGGGCGGTGCGGGGCAGGCGGTGCGGGGCAGGCGGTGTGGGGCAGGCGGTGCAGGGCAGGCGATGTGTGGCGGTGCGGGGCAGGCGGTGTGGTGCAGGTGGTGTGGGGCAGGCGGTGTGGGGCAGGCGGTGCGGGGCGGTGTGGGGCAGGTGGTGTGGGGCAGGCGGTGTGGGGCAGGCGGTGCGGGGCGGTGTGGGGCAGGCGATGTGTGGCGGTGCGGGGCAGGCGGTGTGGGGCAGGCGGTGCGGGGCGGTGTGGGGCAGGCGATGTGTGGCGGTGCGGGGCAGGCGGTGTGGGGCAGGCGGTGCGGGGCGGTGTGGGGCAGGCGGTGCGGGGCGGTGCGGGGCAGGCGGTGTGGGGCAGGCGATGCGGGGCGGTGCGGGGCAGGCGGTGTGGGGCAGGCGATGCGGGGCGGTGTGGGGCAGGCGGTGTGGGGCAGGTGGTGCGGGGCAGGCGGTGTGGGGCAGGCGATGTGTGGCGGTGTGGGGCAGGCGATGTGGGGCAGGCGATGTGGGGCAGTGCGGGACAGGCGGTGCGGGGCAGGCGATGCGGGGCGGTGTGGGGCAGGCGGTGCGGGGTGGTGTGGGGCAGGCGATGCGGGGCGGTGTGGGGCAGGCGGTGCGGGGCGGTGCGGGGCAGGCGGTGCAGGGCAGGCGATGCGGGGCGGTGTGGGGCAGGCGGTGTGGGTCAGGCGGTGTGGGGCAGGCGGTGTGGGGCAGGCGATGTGGGGCAGGCGATGTGGGGCAGGCGGTGCGGGGCGGTGTGGGGCAGGCGGTGTGGGGCAGGCGATGTGGGGCAGGCGGTGCGGGGCAGGCGGTGTGGGGCAGGTGATGTGGGGCGGTGTGGGGCAGGTGGTGCGGGGCAGGTGATGTGGGGCAGGCGGTGCGGGGCGATGTGGGGCAGGCGGTGTGGGGCAGGCGGTGCGGGGCAGGTGATGTGGGGCAGGCGGTGCGGGGCGATGTGGGGCAGGCGGTGTGGGGCAGGCGATGTGGGGCAGGCGGTGTGGGGCAGGCGGCGTGACGCGTCGTGCCCGCAGAGCTGATGCGCACGGAGCTGCACCACGTGCGCACGCTGCGGCTGATGGGCAGCGTGCTGCGGCGCGCCATGCTGGAGGAGCTGCGGCTGCAGCCCGGCGCCGTCAACGCCGTGTTCCCGTGCGTGGACGAGCTGAGCGCGCTGCACCAGCGCTTCCTCGCGCAGCTCCTCCAGCGCCGCCGCTCCTCCACCGCCGCCGGCGGAAGAAACTTCGTCATCCAGCGCATCGCCGACGTCCTGCTGGGGCAGGTGGGGGGGGGCTGGGGGGTGGGGGGGGGGCTGGGGGCAATGGGGGACTGGGGGGACTGGGAGCACTGGGGGATTGGGGGGTCTGGGGGCAATGGGGGGACTGGGGGCACTGGGAGCGCTGGGGGGACTGGGAGCACTGGGGGGACTGGGAGCACTGGGGGGACTGGGGGGTCTGGGGGCTATGGGGGGACTGGGGGCACTGGGGGATTGGGGGGTCTGGGGGCTATGGGGGGACTGGGGGGGCTGGGAGCACTGGGGGGACTGGGGGCACTGGGGGGACTGGGAGCACTGGGGGATTGGGGGGTCTGGGGGCTATGGGGGGACTGGGGGCACTGGGAGCGCTGGGGGGACTGGGGGGGCTGGGGGGACTAGGAGCACTGGGGGGACTGGGAGCACTGGGGGGACTGGGAGCACTGGGGGATTGGGGGGTCGGGGGGCTATGGGGGGACTGGGGGCACTGAGGGACTGGGGGGACTGGGGGGGCTGGGGGGATTAGGAGCACTGGGGGGACTGGGAGCACTGGGGGACTGGGAGCACTGGGGGATTGGGGGGTCAGGGGGCTATGGGGGGACTGGGGGCACTGAGGGACTGGGGGGACTGGGGGGGCTGGGGGGATTAGGAGCACTGGGGGGACTGGGAGCACTGGGGGGACTGGGAGCACTGGGGGATTGGGGGGTCAGGGGGCTATGGGGGGACTGGGGGACTAGGGGGGCTGGGAACACTGGGGGTGCTGGGAGCACTTGGGGACTGCGGGGACTGGGGGGACTGGGGGCACTGGGAGATTGGAGGGTCTGGGGGCTATGGGGGGACTGGGGCCGCTGGGGGGACTGGGGGGGCTGGGGGGACTAGGAGCACTGGGGGGACTGGGAGCACTGGGGGGACTGGGAGCACTGGGGGACTGGGGAGGCTGGGGGGACTGGGAGCACTGGGGACTGGGAGCACTGGGGGGACTGGGGGGGCTGGGGGGACTAGGAGCACTGGGGGGACTGGGAGCACTGGGGGACTGGGGGGGCTGGGGGGACTGGGAGCACTGGGGGCACTGGGAGCACTGGGGGACTGGGAGCACTGGGGGATTGGGGGGACTGGGGGCTATGGGGGGACTGGGGGCACTGGGATCGCTGGGGGGACTCGGGGGGCTGGGGGGACTAGGAGCACTGGGGGGACTGGGAGCACTGGGGGGACTGGGAGCACTGGGGATACTGGGAGCGCTGGGGATACTGGGAGCGCTGGGAGCACTGGGGATACTGGGAACACTGGGAGCTCTGGGGATACTGGGAGCACTGGGGATACTGGGAGCACTGGGGATACTGGGAACACTGGGAGCGCTGGGGATACTGGGAGCACTGGGGATACTGGGAACACTGGGAGCTCTGGGGATACTGGGAGCACTGGGGATACTGGGAGCACTGGGGATACTGGGAACACTGGGAGCGCTGGGGATACTGGGAGCACTGGGGATACTGGGAACACTGGGAGCTCTGGGGATACTGGGAGCACTGGGGATACTGGGAGCGCTGGGGATACTGGGAGCACTGGGGTTACTGGGAGCGGCAGAGCACGTGACGCTGTCCCGGTGCCGCCCCCCCCCCCCCCCCACTCCCCCCGCAGTTTTCGGGTCCGAACGCGGCGCAGTTGCGGCGCTGTTACGCGGAGTTCTGCAGCAAACACAGCGCGGCGCTGCGGGAGTACAAAGAGCTCCTGGCGCGGGACAAGCGCCTGCAGAGCTTCGTGCGGGTACGGCGCCCCACGGCGACAGCGCCCCATAGCCGCTGCCCCATAGCGACAGCGCCCCATAGCCGCTGCCCCATAGCGACAGCACCCCACGGCGACAGCGCCCCATAGCCGCTGCCCCATAGCGACAGCACCCCACGGCGACAGCGCCCCATAGCCGCTGCCCCATAGCGACAGCACCCCACGGCGACAGCGCCCCATAGCCACTGCCCCACGGCGACTCTGCCCCATAGCGACTCTGCCCCATAGCGACTCTGCCCCACGGCAACTCTGCCCCATAGCGACTCTGCCCCACGGCGACAGCGCCCCATAGCGACTCTGCCCCATAGCGACTCTGCCCCACGGCGACAGCACCCCATAGCGACACTGCCCCACGGCGACAGCGCCCCATAGCCGCTGCCCCATAGCGACAGCACCCCACGGCGACAGCGCCCCATAGCCACTGCCCCATAGCGACAGCACCCCACGGCGACAGCGCCCCATAGCCGCTGCCCCATAGCGACAGCGCCCCACGGCGACAGCACCCCATAGCCGCTGCCCCACGGCCACTGCCCCATAGCCGCTGCCCCACGGCCACACTGCCCCACAGCGACAGCGCCCCATAGCCGCTGCCCCATAGCGACAGCACCCCACGGCGACAGCGCCCCATAGCCGCTGCCCCATAGCGACAGCACCCCACGGCGACAGCGCCCCATAGCCGCTGCCCCATAGCGACAGCACCCCACGGCGACAGCGCCCCATAGCCGCTGCCCCATAGCGACAGCACCCCACGGCGACAGCGCCCCATAGCCGCTGCCCCATAGCGACAGCGCCCCACGGCGACAGCGCCCCATAGCCGCTGCCCCATAGCGACAGCACCCCACAGCGACAGCGCCCCATAGCCGCTGCCCCATAGCGACAGCACCCCACGGCGACAGCGCCCCATAGCCGCTGCCCCATAGCGACAGCGCCCCATAGCCGCTGCCCCATAGCGACAGCACCCCACGGCGACAGCGCCCCATAGCCGCTGCCCCATAGCGACAGCACCCCACGGCGACAGCGCCCCATAGCCGCTGCCCCACGGCGACAGCGCCCCATAGCCGCTGCCCCATAGCGACAGCACCCCACGGCGACAGCGCCCCATAGCCGCTGCCCCACGGCGACAGCGCCCCATAGCCGCTGCCCCATAGCGACAGCACCCCACGGCGACAGCGCCCCATAGCCGCTGCCCCATAGCGACAGCACCCCACGGCGACAGCGCCCCATAGCCGCTGCCCCACGGCGACAGCGCCCCATAGCCGCTGCCCCATAGCGACAGCACCCCACGGCGACAGCGCCCCATAGCCGCTGCCCCACGGCGACAGCGCCCCATAGCCGCTGCCCCATAGCGACAGCACCCCACGGCGACAGCGCCCCATAGCCACTGCCCCACGGCGACTCTGCCCCATAGCGACTCTGCCCCATAGCGACTCTGCCCCACGGCAACTCTGCCCCATAGCGACTCTGCCCCACGGCGACAGCGCCCCATAGCGACTCTGCCCCATAGCGACTCTGCCCCACGGCGACAGCACCCCATAGCGACACTGCCCCACGGCGACAGCGCCCCATAGCCGCTGCCCCATAGCGACAGCACCCCACGGCGACAGCGCCCCATAGCCACTGCCCCACGGCGACTCTGCCCCATAGCGACTCTGCCCCATAGCGACTCTGCCCCACGGCAACTCTGCCCCATAGCGACTCTGCCCCACGGCGACAGCGCCCCATAGCGACTCTGCCCCATAGCGACTCTGCCCCACGGCGACAGCACCCCATAGCGACACTGCCCCACGGCGACAGCGCCCCATAGCCGCTGCCCCATAGCGACAGCACCCCACGGCGACAGCGCCCCATAGCCACTGCCCCATAGCGACAGCACCCCACGGCGACAGCGCCCCATAGCCGCTGCCCCACGGCCACTGCCCCATAGCCGCTGCCCCACGGCCACTGCCCCACGGCGATAGCGCCCCATAGCCGCTGCCCCATAGCGACAGCACCCCACGGCGACAGCGCCCCATAGCCGCTGCCCCACGGCCACACTGCCCCATAGCCAGTGCCCCACAGCCACACTGCCCCACGACGACAGCGCCCCATAGCCGCTGCCCCACGGCCACTGCCCCACGGCGACAGCGCCCCATAGCCGCTGCCCCACGGCCACTGCCCCATAGCCACTGCCCCACAGCCACACTGCCCCACAGCGACAGCGCCCCATAGCCGCTGCCCCACGGCCACTGCCCCATAGCCACTGCCCCACGGCGACAGCGCCCCATAGCCGCTGCCCCATAGCGACAGCACCCCACGGCGACAGCGCCCCATAGCCGCTGCCCCACGGCCACTGCCCCATAGCCACTGCCCCACGGCCACACTGCCCCACGGCGACAGCGCCCCATAGCCGCTGCCCCACGGCCACTGCCCCATAGCCACTGCCCCATAGCCGCTGCCCCATAGCCACACTGCCCCATAGCCACTGCCCCATAGCCACTGCCCCATAGCCACACTGCCCCATAGCCACTGCCCCATAGCCACTGCCCCATGGCCACTGCCCCATAGCCACTGCCCCACGGCGACAGCGCCCCATAGCCACTGCCCCACGGTGACTCTGCCCCATAGCGACTCTGCCCCACGGCAACTCTGCCCCATAGTGACTCTGCCCCACGGCAACTCTGCCCCATAGCGACTCTGCCCCACGGTGACAGCGCCCCATAGCCACACTGCCCCACGGCGACTCTGCCCCATAGCGACTCTGCCCCACGGCAACAGCGCCCCATAGCGACTCTGCCCCATAGCGACTCTGCCCCACAGCGACAGCACCCCATAGCCACACTGCCCCACAGCCACACTGCCCCACAGTCCCCCCCTCTCCCCCATCTCCCCCATCTCCCCCATGCCCCCCATGCCCCCCCATGTCCCCCATGTCCCCCCATGCCCCCCCATGCCCCCCCATGTCCCCCCATGCCCCCCATGTCCCCCATGCCCCCCCATGTCCCCCCATGCCCCCCCATGCCCCCCCATGCCCCCCCATGCCCCCCCATGTCCCCCCATGCCCCCCATGTCCCCCATGCCCCCCATGTCCCCCCATGCCCCCCCATGTCCCCCCCATGCCCCCCCATGCCCCCCATGCCCCCCCATGTCCCCCCATGCCCCCCCATGCCCCCCATGACCCCCATGTCCCCCCATGCCCCCCCATGTCCCCCATGCCCCCCCATGTCCCCCCATGTCCCCCATGCCCCCCCATGTCCCCCCATACCCCCCCATGCCCCCCCATGTCCCCCATGCCCCCCATGCCCCCCATGTCCCCCATGTCCCCCATCTCTCCCATGTCCCCCCATGTCCCCCCATGCCCCCCCTGCCCCCCATGCCCCCCATGTCCCCCATGTCCCCCATCTCTCCCATGTCCACCCATGTCCCCCCATGCCCCCCCATGTCCCCCATGTCCCCCATCTCCCCCATCTCCCCCATCTCCCCCATCTCCCCCATGTCCCCCATGTCCCCCATCTCTCCCATGTCCCCCCATGTCCCCCCATGCCCCCCCATGTCCCCCATCTCCCCCATGTCCCCCATGTCCCCCCATGTCCCCCATCTCCCCCATCTCGCCCATGTCCCCCCATGTCCCCCCATGCCCCCCCATGTCCCCCATCTCCCCCATCTCCCCCATACCCCCCATGCCCCCCATGCCCCCCCATGTCCCCCCATGCCCCCCCATGTCCCCCATCTCCCCCATCTCCCCCATACCCCCCATACCCCCCATGCCCCCCATGCCCCCCCATGCCCCCCCATGCCCCCCCATGTCCCCCCATGTCCCCCATGTCCCCCATGTGTCCCCCCATATTTGCAGCGCATGGCGCGCTCTCCGCTGCTGCGCGGTCACGGTGTGCCGGAGTGCATCCTGCTGGTGACGCAGCGCATCACCAAATACCCCGTGCTCATCGAGCGCATCCTGCGCTACTCCCGAGGTGCGGCCACGGGCGGCAGCGGGCGCTATGGGGCGGCGGGCGCTATGGGGCGGTGGGCGCTATGGGGTGGGTGCTATGGGGTGGGCGCTATGGGGCGGTGGGTGCTATGGGGTGGGCACTATGGGGTGGGTGCTATGGGGTGAGCGCTACGGAGTGGTGGGTGCTATGGGGTGGCGGGTGCTATGGGGTGGCGGGTGCTATGGGGTGGTGGGTGCTATGGGGTGGGCGCTATGGGGTGGGCGCTATGGGGCAGTGCAGTTGTGGGGCAGTGCTGTTGTGGGGCGGGCAGTTGGGTATGGGTCAGTTGTGGGGCAGTTGTGGGGCAGTTGTTGGGGCAGTTGGTTATGGGTCAGTTGTGGGGCGGTTGTGGGGCAGTTATGGGTCAGTTGTGGGGCAGTTGTGGCAGTTATGGGGCAGTTGTGGGCGGTTGTGGGGCAGTTGCGGGGCAGTTATGGGACAGTTGTGGGGCAGTTATGGGTCAGTTGTGGGGCAGTTGTGGGGCAGTTGTGGGGCAGTTGTGGGGCAGTTGTGGGGCGGTTGTGGGGCGGTTGTGGGGCAGTTGGTTATGGGTCAGTTGTGGGTCAGTTGTGGGTCAGTTGTGGGGCGGTTGTGGGGCGGTTGTGGGTCAGTTGTGGGGCGGTTGTGGGGCGGTTGTGGGTCAGTTGTGGGGCAGTTGGGGTGGTTGTGGGGCGGTTGGGGGTCAGTTGTGGGGCGGTTGTGGGGGCGGTTGTGGGTCAGTTGTGGGGCAGTTGTGGGTCAGTTGTGGGGCAGTTTGTGGGGCAGTTGTGGGGCGGTTGTGGGTCAGTTGTGGGGCAGTTGTGGGGCAGTTGTGGGGCGGTTGTGGTGCGGTTGTGGGTCAGTTGTGGGGCAGTTGTGGGGCAGTTGTGGGTCAGTTGTGGGTCCGTTGTGGGGCGGTTGTGGGTCAGTTGTGGGGCAGTTGTGGGTCAGTTGTGGGGCGGTTGTGGGGCGGTTGTGGGGCAGTTGTGGGGCGGTTGTGGGGCGGTTGTGGGGCAGTTGTGGGTCAGTTGTGGGGCGGTTGTGGGTCAGTTGTGGGTCAGTTGTGGGGCAGCTGTGGGGCGGTTGTGGGTCAGTTGTGGGGCGGTTGTGGGTCAGTTGTGGGGCGGTTGTGGGGGCAGCTGTGGGGCAGTTGTGGGGCAGTTGTGGGGCGGTTGTGGGGCGGTTGTGGGTCAGTTGTGGGGCGGTTGTGGGGCAGTTGTGGGGGCGGTTGTGGGGCAGCTGTGGGGCGGTTGTGGGTCAGTTGTGGGTCAGTTGTGGGGCGGTTGTGGGGCGGTTGTGGGTCAGTTGTGGGGCGGTTGTGGGTCAGTTGTGGGGCAGTTGTGGGTCAGTTGTGGGGCAGTTGTGGGGAAGCTGTGGGGCAGCTGTGGGGCGGTTGTGGGGCGGATGTGGGGCGGTTGTGGGGCAGCTGTGGGGCAGCTGTGGGGCGGTTGTGGGTCAGTTGTGGGGCAGCTGTGGGGCGGTTGTGGGGCGGTTGTGGGGCAGCTGTGGGGCAGCAGTGGGGCGGTTGTGGGGCAGTTGTGGGGCAGCTGTGGGGCAGCTGTGGGGCGGTTGTGGGTCAGTTGTGGGGCGGTTGTGGGGCGGTTGTGGGGCAGCTGTGGGGCAGCTGTGGGGCGGTTGTGGGTCAGTTGTGGGGCGGTTGTGGGTCAGTTGTGGGGCGGTTGTGGGGCGGTTGTGGGTCAGTTGTGGGGCGGTTGTGGGGCGGTTGTGGGGCGGTTGTGGGGCAGCTGTGGGGCAGCAGTGGGGCGGTTGTGGGGCAGTTGTGGGGCAGCTGTGGGGCAGCTGTGGGGCGGTTGTGGGTCAGTTGTGGGTCAGTTGTGGGGCAGCTGTGGGGCAGCTGTGGGGGCGGTTGTGGGGCGGTTGTGGGGGCAGCTGTGGGGCAGCAGTGGGGCGGTTGTGGGGCGGTTGTGGGGCAGCTGTGGGGCGGTTGTGGGTCAGTTGTGGGTCAGTTGTGGGGCAGTTGTGGGTCAGTTGTGGGGCGGTTGTGGGTCAGTTGTGGGTCAGTTGTGGGGCAGTTGTGGGGCGGTTGTGGGGCAGCTGTGGGGCAGCTGTGGGGCAGTTGTGGGGCAGTTGTGGGGCAGCTGTGGAGCGGTTGTGGGTCAGTTGTGGGGTGGTTGTGGGGGCGGTTGTGGGGCAGCTGTGGGGCAGCTGTGGGGCGGTTGTGGGTCAGCTGTGGGGCGGTTGTGGGGCAGCTGTGGGGGCGGTTGTGGGTCAGTTGTGGGGAGGTTGTGGGTCAGTTGTGGGGCGGTTGTGGGGCAGCTGTGGGGCGGTTGTGGGGCAGTTGTGGGGCAGTTGTGGGTCAGTTGTGGGGCGGTTGTGGGTCAGTTGTGGGTCAGTTGTGGGGCAGCTGTGGGGCGGTTGTGGGTCAGTTGTGGGGCGGTTGTGGGTCAGTTGTGGGGCGGTTGTGGGCAGTTGTGGGGCGGTTGTGGGTCAGTTGTGGGGCGGTTGTGGGGCAGCTGTGGGGCGGTTGTGGGGCAGTTGTTGGGCAGTTGTGGGGCGGTTGTGGGTCAGTTGTGGGGCGGTTGTGGGGCGGTTGTGGGGCGGTTGTGGGGCAGCTGTGGGGCAGCAGTGGGGCGGTTGTGGGGCAGTTGTGGGGCAGCTGTGGGGCAGCTGTGGGGGCGGTTGTGGGTCAGTTGTGGGTCAGTTGTGGGGCAGCTGTGGGGCAGCTGTGGGGCGGTTGTGGGGCGGTTGTGGGGCAGCTGTGGGGCAGCAGTGGGGCGGTTGTGGGGCGGTTGTGGGGCAGCTGTGGGGCGGTTGTGGGTCAGTTGTGGGTCAGTTGTGGGGCAGTTGTGGGTCAGTTGTGGGGCGGTTGTGGGTCAGTTGTGGGGCAGTTGTGGGTCAGTTGTGGGGCGGTTGTGGGGTCAGTTGTGGGTCAGTTGTGGGGCAGCTGTGGGGCGGTTGTGGGTCAGTTGTGGGGCGGTTGTGGGTCAGTTGTGGGGCGGTTGTGGGGCGGTTGTGGGGCAGTTGTGGGGCAGCTGTGGGGCAGCTTGTGGGGCGGTTGTGGGTCAGTTGTGGGGCGGTTGTGGGGCGGTTGTGGGGCAGCTGTGGGCAGCTGTGGGGCGGTTGTGGGTCAGTTGTGGGGCGGTTGTGGGTCAGTTGTGGGGCGGTTGTGGGGCGGTTGTGGTCAGTTGTGGGGCGGTTGTGGGGCGGTTGTGGGCGGTTGTGGGGCAGCTGTGGGGCAGCAGTGGGGCGGTTGTGGGGCAGTTGTGGGGCAGCTGTGGGGCAGCTGTGGGGCGGTTGTGGGTCAGTTGTGGGTCAGTTGTGGGGCAGCTGTGGGGCGGTTGTGGGTCAGTTGTGGGGCGGTTGTGGGGCGGTTGTGGGGCAGCTGTGGGGCAGCTGTGGGGCGGTTGTGGGTCAGTTGTGGGGCGGTTGTGGGTCAGTTGTGGGGCGGTTGTGGGGCGGTTGTGGGTCAGTTGTGGGGCGGTTGTGGGGCGGTTGTGGGGCGGTTGTGGGGCAGCTGTGGGGCAGCAGTGGGGCGGTTGTGGGGCAGTTGTGGGGCAGCTGTGGGGCGGTTGTGGGGCGGTTGTGGGGCAGCTGTGGGGCAGCAGTGGGGCGGGTTGTGGGGCGGTTGTGGGGCAGCTGTGGGGCGGTTGTGGGTCAGTTGTGGGTCAGTTGTGGGGCAGTTGTGGGTCAGTTGTGGGGCGGTTGTGGGTCAGTTGTGGGTCAGTTGTGGGGCAGTTGTGGGGCGGTTGTGGGGCAGCTGTGGGGCAGCAGTGGGGCAGTTGTGGGGCAGTTGTGGGGCAGCTGTGGAGCGGTTGTGGGTCAGTTGTGGGGTGGTTGTGGGGCGGTTGTGGGGCAGCTGTGGGGCAGCTGTGGGGCGGTTGTGGGTCAGCTGTGGGGGCGGTTGTGGGTCAGTTGTGGGGAGGTTGTGGGTCAGTTGTGGGGCGGTTGTGGGGCAGCTGTGGGGCGGTTGTGGGGCAGTTGTGGGGCAGTTGTGGGTCAGTTGTGGGGCGGTTGTGGGGCAGTTGTGGGGCGGTTGTGGGTCAGTTGTGGGGCGGTTGTGGGGCAGCTGTGGGCGGTTGTGGGGCAGTTGTTGGGCAGTTGTGGGGCGGTTGTGGGTCAGTTGTGGGGCGGTTGTGGGGCGGTTGTGGGGCGGTTGTGGGGCAGCTGTGGGGCAGCTGTGGGGCGGTTGTGGGGCAGTTGTGGGGCAGCTGTGGGGCAGCTGTGGGGCGGTTGTGGGTCAGTTGTGGGTCAGTTGTGGGGCAGCTGTGGGGCAGCTGTGGGGCGGTTGTGGGGCGGTTGTGGGGCAGCTGTGGGGCAGCAGTGGGGCGGTTGTGGGGCGGTTGTGGGGCAGCTGTGGGGCGGCTGTGGGGCGGTTGTGGGTCAGTTGTGGGGCAGTTGTGGGTCAGTTGTGGGGCGGTTGTGGGTCAGTTGTGGGTCAGTTGTGGGGCAGCTGTGGGGCGGTTGTGGGTCAGTTGTGGGGCGGTTGTGGGTCAGTTGTGGGGCGGTTGTGGGGCGGTTGTGGGGCGGTTGTGGGGCAGCTGTGGGGCGGTTGTGGGTCAGTTGTGGGTCAGTTGTGGGGCAGTTGTGGGTCAGTTGTGGGGCAGCTGTGGGTCAGTTGTGGGTCAGTTGTGGGGCAGCTGTGGAGCGGTTGTGGGTCAGTTGTGGGGCGGTTGTGGGGCAGCTGTGGGGCGGTTGTGGGGCAGTTGTTGGGCAGTTGTGGGTCAGTTGTGGGGCGGTTGTGGGTCAGTTGTGGGGCGGCTGTGGGGCGGTTGTGGGGCAGTTGTGGGTCAGTTGTGGGGCGGTTGTGGGTCAGTTGTGGGTCAGTTGTGGGGCGGTTGTGGGTCAGTTGTGGGGCGGTTGTGGGGCAGTTGTGGGGCGGTTGTGGGGCAGCTGTGGGGCGGCTGTGGGGCAGTTGTGGGGCAGTTGTGGGTCAGTTGTGGGGCGGTTGTGGGGCGGTTGTGGGGCGGTTGTGGGTCAGTTGTGGGGCAGCTGTGGGGCAGCAGTGGGGCGGTTGTGGGTCAGTTGTGGGGCGGTTGTGGGTCAGTTGTGGGTCAGTTGTGGGGCGGTTGTGGGGCGGTTGTGGGGCGGTTGTGGGGCGGTTGTGGGGCGGTTGTTGT
>JAUPFR010000465.1:0-17924 GCA_036925125.1 Oreortyx pictus | reverse complement strand
AGACGGCCAAGAAACCGTCCATTGATGTTTGTGACGCTGCTTTCAGTTGACAGAAATACATAACGGCTTATGGGCCAGTTCAGCCCAGTTCCATGATGAATTAATTCAGGCCACTTTGGAAACTTTGCTACGATTTCGGAACTGGATTCCTCTGGGATATATATTTGAGACTAAGTTAATCAGCACACTAACGTACAAGGTGTGTACGTAATTACTGATGGCTTTTTAGTATAAAAGTTGCAAAAAGCACGGTATCTAACACTTGCGTAAAAAATCTTTCTTTTCTTTTCTCAGTAGTTCTTAAATGTTCCCATGTTTTGGAACGTCTCTTTAAAGTGCCTCACAGAGATTGCAGGTGTCAGTGTAAGCCAGTACGAAGAGCAACATGTAACCCTTTTTACCTTGACCATGATGCAGTTAAAACAGGTAATGTTTTAGCAAATGTTTGGTTTTATTGTTTTTTCCACTCCTACTTTTAACAATCTAGTTTATTTTGCAAAGCTCTTGAGAAATTGTATGTTTCATTGTGTTGTTTTTGTGTGTTTATTTATGGCTTGATCAGAAGACATAATTCCACCCGGACCCACCCCCCCACACCCCCCCCACCGTGCAGCACCCGGCGGTGGCACAGCCCTCGGAACCAGCGGCTCTGTGACGTCGGCACCGATGGCAATGGGCACACTGCAGCCGCAGTCGATGGCCACGAAGCCGGGCGCAATGGGCTGCTGCTCTGCTGTGGGAGTTATGGCGCTGCTGCTGCTCCTCCTCGTGCCGCTGGCTGCGTGCCGGCCCGTGCATGGCTCCTCGAGTGTCTGCGAGTGAGTGGCCCCCGGACAGCGGCTCACGTGCAGCGTCCTCCTGGTGAAATCCCGCACTTTCTGGGCTGCAAAAGGACACGTGGTATGCGGGCTGGACAGCGTTGGTGTCTGGTAGGGGGTTGATGTATACGCTGGAGGTGGTGCTGTAGTGGGCACTTCTGCTGGCAGCAGTCCCATCTGCACCAGGATCCAGTGCCGGAAGTGCTGAGTGGAGGCATAGACTCCAGGCTGGTGCATTCTCCCGCAGCCCCTCCCCCAGCTGGTCACGCCAACGAGCCAGAAGTGGTCGGATCTTTTATCCCTGCACATCAGAGGACCACCGCTGTCGCCCTGCAGAGGAGGAGAGAAGGCCAAAGTGTTACTGGGCGACCACATCGGCCGCAGAACTGGCTTTCTCACAACACTCCCTAGAGCCACATTCACCACTCAGAAAAGCTCCGCTTGGGAGACTATGCTTTTTGTTTTCCTACTCTCTGGCTGTAAAGCAAGCAAAGGCGGTGACAGAGCCTTTATTTGAGGTCAAGGCGCTACAGAAAGAGATGTTAGAGATAAGGGGAACGGACTCACCCCTCCCGGCGACCGTTTAGGCTAAGGAACGCAGCCGCCTCTCGTTCGAACACTGCGTGCCAGAAGGAACGGAGCCGGGGGGGCGGGGGGGGCAACCCGCGCATGCTCTGAGCGTATCTGCGCTCCCGGAAGCACCACTGAGAGGGAGAGAGCGAGAGGACGGGTGGACCTGGGCTCCTCCGCTCCGCTCACTCAGATGCTCATTCACTGGTTCAGGCTGTGACCAGGCAATCCCACTACACTGGCACAAGTGACAAAAGATTAAAGTTTCAGCACTGTTTAATTACCTTTGTACACTAGAATTTAAGAGCAACAGAAACGTGCTACAGATCCTAGCACTAAGTTACACTGATGTAGTTTATAACCCATTTCTTCCTCTCTCTCCCTTCTGCTTTCAATTTCCTTATCTTTAGCTCCAGCTTCTTTCTTCACCTTACTTTTCTGCAAGTGATGGCCACACAAAGCTTAAAATGCAACTAGCAGCATCCAACACAACTGGATTTTCTTTTTCCTTTTCCTCTCCAAAGGTTAAGCTACTTCCAGGCCAAGCACAGAGCTGTTTTTTAAAATCTACACATAGGATGGATGAGGTTTGCACCTGACCTGGCCTGGCAGAGAACACCTGCATTCGTATGAGAAACAGACAGCAGCATTACACAGATTCTTCTCTAGCTTGTTCCATAAAATCAGAAAGATCACCTTGCTTTTGTTCCAAAGGCAGAGCAAATCCCACACAAACGACACAGGCAAAAGCAGGAATACCTGTGTGAGTGTTGAGGTGGTTCCTCAGTAACGTGACTGTCCGAAAAGCCCTGCCACAGAGATGGCACTTGTGTGCTCTTTCATCAGTGTGGATTTTCTTGTGGTGGTCCAAGTTGGAGCGACGTGGACAAGTGTAACTGCACAGTTTGCACTGGAACGTCTTCTTTACACCTAGCCACAGAGGAAATCATCTTTACTCGACAGTACTGCGATCTACTGCGTAACACAATAACAGGTCAGCGGGAAAAAGGAAACACTGTGGAGGTTTAGTTACTGTGAGGAACGATCTCATACCATCACATCCAAAGCTACATCCTTAGGAATATGGGCAGTGACTAGTTTGGCTTGAATTTTCCATTCGTATGCCAGCACTCCATGTTCCTAATCCACTCTGAAAAGGGCTCCTTAATTTACAGGTTTAATTTTCCAGAGAGGAAAGCACACACTGCTGTATTCTGCACCATTTACCCTATCCAGCACTTTGTTAAAAAAAATAAATAAATAAAAAGTCAGAAAGCTAATTGCACTGTTGGTTCCTGATGCAAAATGACACACTTAAATATTTATTAGGGCAGAAACCAGAATCTTTCCTACTGTAGTTACACGGGAACACTGATGTCACAGCATCACACAGAACTCTTCACAGCCTGTGTGTCCAAAAGCAGAGCTGAGTGCCATTACCTGAAGCAGCAAGGGACACTGAGAACATCTGCTTCACTCCTGCTTGCACCTACTGAGGCAATGCAACCGTATCACAAGGCTCCCCCCCCCAACAAAAGCAGCTTCAAAATGCACTCGCAGCTTACCTTTCTTCTTAATTTTTGTTGGTTTAGGTGGCTTCATGTTGCCCACCACCTTTTCTGTGTTGACCTCAGACAATAAGCCCTCCTGCTGCTCCTCCTCAAAGTCATACACAGAGACATCCACCTCTTCACCCTCCTTGGTGTAGCGACACTTACTCTTTTTGTTCTTGTGTTTTTGGCTGGTGGCTGATAGTCTGGACCTTTTTGCCATTCGGGATCTTCCTGCGGCTGAAGCTCCCCTTGTTCCAGTGTCTCCACCTCGCCGTTAGCACCCACCTTCACGACCTGGAAGCCTGGTAAAGGCAGGGTGTGACAGACCATGGGCTCTCCCTCCTGCAGGCCTCCTTTGGAAACCTCGTTCTCTTAAGCTCCCTGAAGTTCCTCCACAGACGTGGTGGCAACAGGTACAGTCACTGGAACAGGTACTTGGGTCAGCCGAAGCTCACCAAGGTTTATAGGCTGCTCTTCTACGTTCACAACCTGAAGTGTTACGACCTGCGTGCCATCCACCATAGCCTCTGTTTCCTGAGGCACGGCACTTTCCATTACTTCGGTCTTCATTTGAAGAAGAGTTGGATCCAGATGCTCCATCATCACCATCTGTACGCTGCTGTTGACATCCAGCACCACCTCCCCCCCGTCTGCCTGGTTTGGCGCTATGAGGCAAGCCTCATCCTCCTGCCCTCCCCTCACGACGTCTCTGATATGGTTTTTGCTCTTTCCCCTTAACAGAAGCTTCAGATTCCTCCACAATTGCTTCAACTGCTTCACCTTCCATTTCACCTTCCTGCTGTAAACAAACAAACAAAGAAGAGTGTTGGGCATCATCCAGCATCTTTCAGCAGCCACACAAACCCCTCTGAGAGGCAAGCGACCTCACTGAGGCGCTGCAACATTCTTACATCCAGCAGACCAACTGAGATCTGAAAGGGTTCATCCCTCCCAGCATCCTGACACCATAAACCAAGGCAAGCACAGGATGCTGTCTGCAGTGAGTCAGCCCCACCGGTTATTTGGGAAGCAAGGAGAAGTATTAAGTGAGATACGCAGCCTCAGTTCTTAAGAACTGCAACTCCCACAGACAAGATCTACCATGATTTTACTCCCTACTGAGCTTCTTTAGGATGTCACTTCTAGATTAGTAGTGTCAAAGACTCTGTCTCTGGCTGTACACATTAAAGGCACCAAAGTAACGTACTTTCACAGGCAAAGAGCTGACACAAAGTAATAAGTCTGAGAACTGCAAAGCTTTTTCAGAAGGAAAAAGGACTGAGAATGACGACGTTGGTTCTCAAGCTTAGAAATTACACCAAATACATTCTTACTGGTTTCCTATGTGCTTAGGTTTCCCTGAACCCGCGTGCTAATGAAGTAAAAAGGATCCAGGCAGCCAGGCCTGCTTCCTGTGAGCAGCGTGAGGCTCCCTGCCTGCTCCGCCCTTGGCTGAGAGCACAGTGCCCTCCTCAGGCAGGATGAGCGCGGCGCGCCCGGCTCTGCCTTCACTTCAGCGTGAGGGATGGGGGCTCAGAGCAGAGCTCCCAGAGCAATGCTGTTCCCACTGGGGACACCCACATCCTCGTGGTCTCACCGTTCTTCTCGCTTCCCAGGGGCAGCAGTGGTCTCCAGGGGGTACTGGCCACCCACAAATGCCACCAAATGGCCCCTCGTGCCTCCGTGCAGGGATGCTGCCTCTCCTTCCTCACTGCCCGTCAGCATTCAGCCCATACGGGCACAAAGCTGCGGCACACGAGATGATGTGAGTGCAGAGTGCCAGGCAGCAGCCACAGGAACAGAGCTTCGCTCCTCACCCTGCGGTAAGGGTGAAGCCATTAGAGCAAACAGTCTTTCAATGAACTCAAGGGTTTGTAGGAGGGAGGGAGGACAGAGCTAAACAAAAGAATGGGATAAACTGGGTGGGAGGTAACAGAAGGTGGGTAAAAAACAGCACAAGCCCACGTGCAGAGCTGACAGCTCCATCTGATGGAACAAAGCACAGGTCAGCAGCTCTGACACCAGCACAGCCAGCTCCCAGCAGTCCAGCTGGGGCTCTCCTTAAGGCTCTCTTTAATAACTGCACTGCACAGGTTGGCAACAAACCTGCGAAGGCTCCTAGGAGTGAGCCAACAGGCCAAGCCCTGAGGGTGCTCCCAGGCGCTGCACAGCAGGAGCTCCGTCGGTGGGAGGGGGCAGCACATCAGGATGTCCCTGTGTCCCCAGAAAGCAACTTACCGGCATCCAAAGATGTCAGCATGCTGCTTATAGTGTCAGGAAGGTTAGCACGGGCTACCCTAGCACTGCTTATCTTATCTCACGCTCTCAATTTCTGCGTATGCCAATTCTCGTTCTCCACACAGTGTGGCACTACAACCCAAGAAACCCTCGCACGACAAGGAAAGCGGCACAAAGAACACCTATGCCAAATTACCATCTAGAGGAAACCACCTCTGCTGCCATTAACAAGATCCTACACCTGCACAACCATTTCACAATCACCTCAAGAAGGAAAACGCCACGCTGCTGCTGAAGAGCTGCTCTCACCTCTTCCTTCGCCATTCCCTTCCCTCGCACTGACAGCACAACTCACTCACCTGCAGGATGAGAACGATCCAGAACTCACCCAGCTGAACACTGAGAGGAAGAAATGGTTCATTATGTTAGAACACACTCGACTCCTGATGCAATCCCCCACACCAATGCTTGGGCAGACACTGAGCTCAGTTACGAGTGTCAACACCACTTGGAGCAGTGGGAGCCTTGCCTCTCCGAAGCCAGGTGGCTGCACTGAGCTGCGGCCCTCTGCTCTGCACCATCCTGCCGTCCACTGAGCGAGCTCAAGAGTGAAACTGCTTCCTCTCGAGCACCCTCTGGGTCACAGCCAGTTTGTGGCTGCCTTCCTCTGAGATCAACAGCATTCAACTGTGATGAAAAGCACACGCTGCTTCACACAGCTAGCTGTTCTGTCCTGAACACTCTCTGTGCCCCAGGAGATGGCAATGCAAAGTGAGGAGAACTTTGGGCCGCCGCCACCACCTGCTTGTCAGTGAGCAGCACACAGCACTGACGGACAACAGCCGGCGAAGTCCAGTGCCACAAATGGGAAAGCCCAACTCAGCAGGCAGATTCTGGGTTGATGCTTTTAATCAACAAGTACTTGTGCCCATTCTGCCCTTCACACATTGATTCAGGCTTTCATTCAGGATGCTAACAAGCTGCAAAAAGCAAATCCAGGTGTTTCTTTAAAACAGCAGGCTGCTGTGCTAGCCATCCCAAGCTGTGCTGCATGACATCAGAACAGCAACCCCAAGTACTGCTGCACCTGGAAGAGAACAGTGCAATGACTTTCATGGCAGACTGCACAATCAGGTACGAGCGGCTGGATTTTGTTTTCCCCCAAGGCTTTGTCTAGATGAAGTACCACCCAGGACCAAGCTTTTGGGCACCAGCTCTTGCTTGCTTTCATCTCTGCACAAACACTAAGTAGTGATGCCCTGCCTGGACTAGGGAATTTGGGCTCCCAAATCACAGAGGGCGCTGCTCGTCCCTGGGATGGTAGCACGGTTCCTGCCCCACAAACAACAGCTCTGCATGCTGTAACTGTTAATCACCTCACAAATTACACTTTGATGCACCAAGGAAGACTGAGGTTAGTGCCAGCTGGATTTGTGTCAGGCTGACAGCTGGAAAGGTGCCGTTTACCATCCTTACAGCAGAGACAGGAAATTCCCGGAGTTCTAGAAATACCTACACGATGAGGGCAGTGGACAAGACAAGTGTCCGTGGCCTAAATTCAGTCATCCTTACTCTTGAATCACGGATCTCAGGAAAGTTAATCTCAGTTACTAAGGGTTGGAACAGACGTTAACAGCAGCAAACCCACAAGAACCCCAGGCAACGGCCCTCACCATGAAGTTTCACGCTGTTTAATACATCCGGTCTTAAGCTCAAAACATTCTCAAAGACCAAGCCCTAGGAATAGCATCACGATCAGATTCAAAAGCAGATGAAAATGCCACAGAGGCACTCAACTTTGGAGGAGAAAAGAAAAGTAAAACAAACAAACAAAAAGGTAAAACCTCATTTTGTGAGCACCTGGGCCAAAGCCATCCCCGCCCTTACAACTGCCCACTCATTCCCACTCACAGCACCTCAGCTACTCCTTGTGCTTGCGCAAGGGTGTCCAAGACTGCAGCTAGGTGGTCAGGAAACGAGGCCAGAACTCACCCCGCCAAAAAGACACTTATTTCCATGCAGACGAGGTCTCTGGTGTGACCCAATGCTGGCAAACCCAAAGAAAAGCACAGCAAGAGGGATTCTTCCTGCACAGGGCTACCTGTAAGGCTTCAGGAAGCCAGTGCCTCAGCACAGAACGCACAGCACACACTGAAACCCCTTAATTCACATTTCTGTCCTTGATACTTCCGCCTGGACTTACTTGGTCTCTTCGTGCTGGCTATGCTTCACGCAGCTCCACGTCAGAACGCTCTCTGGAACTGCACAAATGAGTAGGAATAGCACAGCTATACAGAAGAGGAAGGAAGGAGGTGATGGGGGTGGGGGGGAAGCACTATCTGAATGTTCAATGCTTTTTAAACACAAAATGGGTAGTCCCCTACCACTGAGAACAGTGCTGGTAACTGCTTCAGACTCCCTCACTTTTCCAACGAGCCTTAAACGAAACCCACAGAGTACTTCCATCAGCTTTCATGCTTCTACCAGGAAGACCGACCTTGTCATACACACTCCTCTCTCTACCTCCTCTCACACTCTTCAACATTTCAAGTTCTTACAACCAAAAACTCTGCTGATCTAGCATCAAGCTATAGTGCAGTGTGACACCTCAGAGCTGGTCACACCTGCTACAGATGTCCATGCTGTCCGGTGCTGTGGAATACCAAAGTACAACACAAAAATCATGCACTTGGTCTAAACTACACCACGTATAACCCATGACACAGTCAACACAAGAAGTGACGCTATTAATAAAGGAAGAGAACCAGCTTTAACACACTTCTAACCTCATTGCTCTGCACAAGAACAGCCTCAGCCAGCTGGAGAGCTGTGAAGCTGCAGCATCCTCATCGACTGAGAGCTTAAAATGCTCACTTTTACCAACTAAAATACCTACAAGCCAGCGCATCGCTCTTTATCAGCAATCCTGCTCAGACCGTGGCGTGCATACATGCTAGCAACCCTGGAAACAGTAAACAACCCCAGCAAGGATTCTAAAACCAGGCATGTGCCACTGCTCCGTGCCAAGCACTGCTGTTTCACAATGGTTCTGTGCCCTTTGAATTTCACTATTTTTTCTTCCCGTCTCCTGTATTTTATTTAGCACAAAGCACTCAGCTCTGGTTTCTGGCTGCAGTTTTTTTCCTGACAGGTCTATTTTTAATTGTTTATCAGTTTCAAAGACCACTGCTGATAAGCTAGGGAGAGCTGTGAATGTTCGGTGACAGCGAGCTTCCAAAGTAAGTATTCAAAACTGATTCTCCTTTTAGCCAACAGCCAATAAAAATCCCATCAGCTGGAGACACCGACAGAGAAGGGGATGCTCGGAGGGGCCGTGGGGAGCCCCAGTGCTCAGTGCACAGCACGACGCATCCTCACCAGGGCTGAGAGCTCACGCGCAGCAGGAGGGATATAAAAGTCGTCAACGGATATAAAAAAAAACTTGTCAACAGTGGAACTTTTGTTCCTGGCCTGCAGAACCTGTAAAGGTGGGTATTTCCTAAAGCTTACCGACTTGTAAGTCAACACTAAAGAAACAGAAGAGCAAAGCACTGGAAGAGACAGCGCCCTTCTCCTTCCAACAGACACAGACTCTCCTCAAGGAAAGAGGCTACAGGAGTTTTCCAAGAGCTTCTGCAGAACGCAGCAGCAGAAACACTACCTTCCTTATGCACAGCCCAAGGGGTAAGCAGCTCCAGCCACACAAGCACACGGTACAAAAAGGAAGGCATACTTGTTCTGACCCACTCCACGGCGATGTCAGAGGGCAGAAAAGCCACTCCTGCGCTTGTTTACTGGAAAAGGAACCAGCTGGCACGAAACACCTTGCACAGATTTACCTTGCCAGCAGATCTTTGGCAGGTAGGTATGGTTTGATAAGCTCGAAGGAGAACAGGATGAGCTGGAAACGTCACTGCTCCACAGGGCCGTTTTTGAGCTCCCTTAGCCCTGCAGAGGAGCACCGGACAGTCTGGGAGCAGGACGCACCATGTGCATGGCAACCCACATGTGGTGAGGCAAAGGAGAGGTCTTACTGCTGCCTTAACAGGAGGGCAGGGAGACAGAGCCTGAGGGCTAGAGGTCAAACACTGGAACAGGCTGCTCAGAGGTACGGAAGACTTATCTTTCAAATTCTGAAAATATTTGCTAGGTACAACCCTAAACAGACTCATCTCATCTGATAGCCAGCCCTGCAGTGAGCCAGGGCTTGGACCTCAAGAGATCCCTCCCAACCTTAAACTGTTCTGCTATTTTCCACCATGAGAATATATAAGATGAAGGATGAACTAATCTAAATTTCAAACATAAATGAGTTGTTTTTTCACGCATGCATCCATGAACCACACTGCTCTGAGGATGGATCTGCTGGTCTCAGCACTGTCTTCCATGCACGCTCTAGGGGACCTGTTCAAGATCTCCAACACCAAGCAGTTGTTAGTGAGCTTTTAACATGGAGAAGCACTGCTGCTCTGGGCAATTTGCTAGTGACCTGCACTTTCTGAGGGGTGCTCCCGGTTTCAGTTTAACAAAACAACAGCCACTGCTGAGCAGGAAGGAGTCCGTTTACACGGAAGTTAGGCAAGAGCCAAGTAACCAGTGCGCACCTCTTGCGTATCCACTATCGGCATAAGAATCAATCAATCTCCACTTAAAGATGAGAAATTGCCCACTAGTCTGTTCTCCCAAAGCTCAAGCAGGAAACAGTGCACAGGGAAAGCAACCAGAGCTAGTCCTGCCTGCAGCTGTACCACAGCCCCATCACGGGCCTAGGGTTAGGGACCTGCCTCTGGACCTGCAGATGCCTTTCAGCCCTACTGCCTCCACAGCCTCCAGCAAAATCTCCATTAGCTGGTGTGCCTTTCCTCTCTCTCTTTCTCCTGTGAACTGCAGGCTCACCAGAGGACTCACTGTGCCCACCTAAAAAAGCTGGCCTTGCTTCAGTGCTAGGAAGCACACTGCGGAATAGCTATCACCGCACACAGACTGCAATCCTGAAACAAAACAAAACACAACCAGCAAACCACAAAACTGAAAACCACCTGCGTTCTTGAATTACCCTGCAAGCGGCCAGGAGAAACTCAAACTGCCAAACTCCAGCTTCACAAGTACTGAAACTACCAGTCAGAAGACCGCGTGGGTTATTTTCAAGTTTGCTCTGCAGCCAAGATGATTCGAGCTAATTTTTGTCCATTCCCATCTTTTTCACGTGTGTAAGACAGGGAAAGCACTTGCAGATGACTGCCAGAGATGCTCAGCCCGCTGTCAGCTTCTCTGTCACAGCATCACCTTGGAAATCCACATATAAGCTGTACCCAAAGCACAGCTTTGCCACTGCACTCTAGGACAGCATTAGTCTCAATTCAGATTCACCACGTTCCCGTGCTCCCAGGTGTGCAGTCTGACACACTGCAGCCTTGACACACACTTGGGAGTGTTGCAGCTCTGCCTCGCAGCCATGACCGCTGCCCTATTGCTGCCTGCTATGCCATCAATCACTAATTCTACACAGCTCCTGCATCCCGACGCCGCACTGCAGCGCTCGGTACCACGCTCACCCTCTCCAGCTCCTTTTCATACCAACACACCAGCATTTCCCCAACTTCCTGCAATTTCTTTGCTCCTCCAAAGCGCTTCAATCGTACAGCGCTCCTTCCACTGCTACAGCCAGGGATGCTCCGGTGATCCAAGACAAGCACCTCTCCCCCATCCCAATGTACTTCTGAAATCCCCGTGGTGTTTAAAACAGAAGCTTTCAGAACTGCAAGCTATTCCTAAATAGCTCCGGGGCAAATAAGCATAGCTGTGACTTCCCAATTAAGCTTCTGATCTTCATACACATTAATAACAGACAAAGGTACATTTCATGCTGTGCTCTGGCTTCCATTTTGTTAGAACTTGACGTGTTCAGCGATGTCAACGCAAATCTTAAGACTCTGGGAAGAAAAGAAGAGAGGTGAAGTAAGATTTGCAGCATTAACTGAACTTGCTCCACAGCCTCTTCATGCAGCCTTTACGCTCAAGTGGCTTTAGAAACTTCAGGGGTTTGTTTCTGCAGCAGAGCACGAGGACAGCTCAGTGACAAAACAGCACGGACCCGGCAGCCTACCAGGGTGCAAGGACAGCACCCATCAGCTCAGTGCAGCAGCCCCCACCCACACTCCCAAGGCAGCAGACATAACCTAAAGGAACAAAACCTCCATGGGTCCTTAAAGTGCATAAAAATCCGACCTTTACGTAAAGCTGAACCCGCCTGGTGTCTACTCCGCTCTCCTTTTCAAGGTTATTTCTGCTAACCAAAAAAACACTGCCGTCACTCAGCCCAGCAGCTATTTAATAATAATAATAATAAGCACACGCCACGCAATTGCTCAAGAGTGACAGATCACTGGGGAGGAGTGGCAGAACAGCGCTCTAACTGAAGCTCAAACATCCTTCAGCACAAAAAGCAAGCAACACCTTCAGTTACAGACTGCATAGGAAGGATTCTGAGATTCAGCACACACACACAAAAAAAAAAAAAACAAAAAAAAAAAACGGACAAAAGCCCCGCAAGACCTGTGTTCTGAACCACTTGTATGAGCAGTAAAGCCCAAGCTGTGCTTTCTTCCAGCTCCACAGCAGAAGCCCAGCTGCTCAGCCAGCACGAGCACAAGCAGCAGCAGTGGCTGCTCCTCGCGGTAAGGGTTTACAGAGCACACAGCAATCCCCGTGCTCTGCTGCTCTCTCAAGCATTCAATCCCTGCTAAAGACTAGGTAAGAGAAGCAAAAGTAGCCACACGGCAGAATCACAGTTACGATGCAAAGCTTTGGGGAATACAATCAAAAGGACAGGAGAAAGCAGCCCTGAACCTCGCTGCTCGGCCTGATGGGGGCTGCTGGCTACACCGCTGCCAGCTCCAAGCTCAAGAAACACCTCCCCTTGTAGCCACAGACAGCAGCGTAAAAGGAACTGGCTTTTCCTTCCTCCGTACAACGGGACAGGGCTGACTCCTCCGCTCCCCGTGATGCCCCACGTTCCTTCGCACAGCGATGGTAACTCTGGTCTTGTTTTCTCCCTGCCTTAGTTTCAGGCTATGGCCTTGTGTGCTTTTGGTTTCTTTCCTCACAAGTAACCAACGTACAGAAGGTGGGCAGGGCAGAGCTGGAAGAGCTGACCACAGCTTGCTGCTATGAGCGAGGATGAAGCCAACCCCAAAACAACACAGGTCAGCCTTTTTAGTCACAAGTATCAGGCAGCTGCTGACCTGCAGCCACAAAGCCTGCTAGCAACACACACTTAAGCTCACAGCCAAGACACAGCCTGCCTGCGCAGGAGCTGCAGCGGGCTCAGCACTGTACTGACAGCTCAGCAAACTCCCGGGGCCGAGGCAGTTGAGCTGCAGGGCCACAGGGGAACAGAGCAAGTGCCAATTCCGCACCTTTCACTCTGACACTGCACCTCAACAATCTCCTGCAAGGAGTCTCACGAGTGTTAAGGAAACCGTTCTGAGCAGGCTTCCTATAAATACAGAAGGCATTAAGGCTGACTTAGAATCGTTAAGGTTGGAAAGGACCTCCAAGATCACTGAGTCCAACCCAATCTATCCCCTCTGACAACATCCGTGAGCACCATACTGCCAAGGGTAGCGGAACCCTGCAGGGATGGGGACTGCCCACCTCCCTGGGCAGCTGTGCCATTGCCTCACTGCTCTGAGAGTAATTTTATCCAAATAGCCAACCTGCACTGGTCCCAGTGCACCTGCCTAGGACAGCAAGGGGACACAGAGACCGTCTGGAGACCGAGTTCCACAGTTTGGAGGTGCCACCATGCCATCACCGGGGTGACAGCCCCTGCCCAAAATCCCCCCCGCCCGGGATGACTCAGGGGGGGGAATAGGGATGAGAAGGGATGGGAAAAGGCGGGGGGGGGGGGGGGGGAGGGATGTCGTCTTTCCGCAGCGGGCGTCCCCCAGCCGTGCCAGGCCCGGCGCTGCTCAGCCTGCCTTGCAGAAGGAGCTCGAGTCCCCGCTCTGCGCCTCGCAGCTCCTCTCCCTCCGCAGCGCACACGGCGGCGGAGCAGCGAGGTGGCGGCAGGCGGGCTGCGGGCCGGGCCGGGCACCGAGAGCCACCGCAGCAGCAGCAGCAGCGCTCCGCCGAGCCAACCCCCACAGGGAGGAGGGAGCACGGAGGTGGGAGATGAAGAGGACGGGGGGAGAGCGGGCCGGGAGCGGAGCGGCGGGGCGGGGAGGAGAAAGAGAAAGGGAAGGAGAAAGAAGGGGGGGGGGAGGGGGGGGGCGGGCGAGGAGCGCGGCGGTTCGCGTGGCGGAGGGGGGGGGGGGCGGCCGCCAGGCCCCAGGGAGACGAAGGGAGGAAAATGGAGGCGGGAGGAAAATGGAGGCGGGAGGAAAATGGAGGCGGGAGGAAAATGGAGGCGGGAGGAAAATGGAGGCGGGCCGCGGCCTCAGCGCCGCGCTGTGGGGAACGGCGGCGGTGGCAGCGGGCAGACGCGCGCCGCGCTGGGGACGACAGAGGGAAACAAAGCCCCCTGCTTCCCCGGCGGCGGCCGCTGCGGAGCCCCAGCCGGCGCGGAGCCCCATCGTGACACCGAGAGGCCGGAGAAAGCGACCGCAAACCCCCCGCCCGCCGCTTACCTGCGCCTGCGCCCCGCCGGGCTCGCTCCCGGCGCCGAGGCCTCGCCGCTCCCCTCGCGCCCCGCCGAGGAGGAGGAGGAGGAGGAAGAGGAGGACGGGGAGGAGGACGGGGAGGAGATGGCGCGGGGATGGCGCGCGCGGGGCATGCCGGGGGGGGGGGGGGAAGGGGGCGGGGCGCGCGCCAACTCCAAACGCGGGGATGGGCCCTGACGGGAGCGGGGCGATCCGCGCGCAGCCCGGAGTTTGGGGTCCGGTCTGTGTCCGCCTTGGATGGGAGGGCGTTCTTATCAATGCCCGCGGCTTCGCGGAGCCGGGTGCTGGCGGGGAGCGAGGAGGTGGGTGCTGTGCCCCTGCCTCCTCCAGCTGGGAGCGCCGCGGGGTGTACGGCGACCACCGGTGCCCCTTTTAGGGCTGTTGGTTCACTGTGGAGGGTGATGGCACCGGCCAGAGTCTGTTACTTCATTCCAGCAGGGGAAACGCAGCGAGGCGGGCAGCTGGAGAGGGCTGTCTCGGGGATGTGGCTCTGATTCTTCAGGCTCATCCATAGGAGGAAGAAACAGTGACACGGTGCTGTCGCAGACTGACAGTTACGGGAGGTGACAGGGTGTAGCCCCTTGCCATAACATCTGCCTTTTAGGGCTGTTGGTTCACTGTGGAGTTTTTATGTTGAAAGAAAATAGAAACACAAATGTAGAGAAAAAAAAAAAGGTGACTGTTTCAGCAAACTTGAAGCTTGTTTTCAAATTCCCTTATTAGAACAGAAAGCACACTGCATATTTTTTGCTGCTCACAGGACTTGTTTAGCCACAGTGTATCACAACGCACACCCTTATTGGCCATATCACTGGGGTCAACACTGCCCTGTGCTCTCCCTGTGCCCTGGGTTCACTGCACACAGTGCCCATCCCATCAAACCTCGAAGTTGGACACAAAATAGGCAACAGAACCCCAAAATTGGCAGCAAAACCCCCAGAAGTGGACACAAAACCCCAAAATTGGCTATAAGATGGCACCAAAACCCCAAAGTTGGACCTGAAATGGCAAGAAAAGCCCAGAGTTGGAACCAAAACCAAGGAAATTTGCACCAAAACCCCCAAGTTGGCAAGAAATTGGCATCAGAAACCCCCAAAATTGACCCAAATTTCCCTGAAAAATTTGGCACCAAAACCCCAAAATTGCATCGAAACCCAAAGTTGGACCCAAAATTGCCTGAAACGCTGGCACCAAAACCCCATATCTGGCCCCAAAGGGCACAAGAACCCCAGAAATTGGCACGAAGATCCCCCAAATTGGCACTAAAATCGCACCAAAAACCAAAAGTTGGACCCAAAACCCCCAAAATGGCAACTAAATAGCACCAAAACACCGAAGTTGGACCCCAGAGTGGAACCAGACCCCTAAAATTGGCCCTAAAAAGGCACCAAAAACTCCAAAATACGCACCAAAACGCCCGAGTTGGCACCAAAACCCCAAAGATGCACCAAAAATCCCCAAACAAAATCGGTCCCAAGATACAACAGAGAGCCCGAAGTTGGACCCCAAACCCCCAAATTTGGCACGAAAATGACACCAAAACCCCCCCAAATGGCCGTGAAATGGCAGCAAAATCCATCAAAAATTGACACCAAAAGCCCCCAAATTGGACCCTAAATGCCATCAAAACCCCAAAGCCGGCCCCTCCATCTCTAGCCTCGCCCCTCCCCCTCCAGCCCGGCCCCATCCTCGCTGCAGCCAGCCGTACTCCCAGTACTGGCCACCAGTGCCACCAGTGCCACCAGCTCGGCCCCCACCACCACAACACGGCCGCTCCCCATGTCTGTGTGAGGAGGAGGACGCCCCACGCCGCTGCTGTGAAGCAGTGGGTGCCCGCGCTGGGCAGCATCACCAGTCTCCGGGCACAGCTCCGCTGCGGGTGCATCAATCAGCCCCGGCACGACAGCGGGATCCTGTGCGGCATCCCGGGAAGGACGGCAACTGCTCTCAGCAGGGCGAGTAGAGCCCGGGGTCAGAGCCGAAATGGCGAGAAAACCCCCAAAGTGAGCAAGAAAACACCCAAAACTGCCAAGAAAACACCCAAAATTGGCAAGAAGAGCACAGAGTTAGTCCCGAAATGGAGAGAAAACACCCAAAATTGGCATGAACAGCCCAGAGTTGGACCGAAATGGCGAGAAAACACCCAAAGTGGGCAAGAAGAGCCCAGAGATGGACCCGAAATGGCAAGAAAACTGGCGCAGAAACCTCAGAGGTGGTCACAAAGTAGGCATCAGAACGCCAAAATTGGCACCAAAACCCCCACAAGTGGCACAATACCCCCAACAGAGGTACCAAAATTGGCAACAAAACCCCAAAGTTGGCTCCAGTATGGCACCAATATCCCCAAACATAGCACCAAAACCCCCAAATTGGCCCCAAAATCGCATCAAAAACCCTAAAGTTGGACCCCAAGCCTTCTAAAATTAGCACTAGAACCACAAAAGTTGCTACCAGAATGGGACCAAACCCCACAAAGTTGGACCAAAACCCCCGTGAAAATTTGGCACCAAAACCCCAGAATGGCACCCAAACTTGAAAGTTGGACTCAAATTGGCAACAAAACCCCAAAGTTGGACCCCAAAAAGGCACCAAGCCTCCAAAATTGGACCCCCAAACCCACAAAATTGGCTGTGAAAACCCCCAAATTTGACCCAAGTCCCAAGAAATTGGCACCAAAGCCCCAGAGTTTGACCAAAATGGCACCGAAAACCCCGAAGTTGGCAACAAAATTGCACTAAAACCCACAAGTTGGACTCAAAACCCCCAAACTGGCCCCGAAATGACACGTAAAGCTCTGAAGTTGTACCCCAAACCCCAAATATTGGACCCTAAATGGCACCAAAATCCCAAATCCCCAGCCCCGCCCCTCCCCCTCCATCTGGCTGTGCAGCTGGGGAGGAGAGGGCTGCGAGGGGACCTGAGAGCGGCCTTCAGTACCCAAAGGGGAACTGTGGGAAAGGAGGGGACGGAGTGCTGAGCAGAAACTGTGCTGACAGAACGAGGGGGAATGGCTTCAAGCTCAAGAGGGAAGATTGAGGTGGGATATAAGGACAGAAGCCCTTCACGGTGAGGGTGGTGAGGCACTGGATCGGGCTGCACGGAGATGTTGGTACCCCGTCCCTGGAGACATTCACGGCCAGGCTGGATCAGGCCCTGATGTAGCTGTGGTGCCCCCGTGCACTGCAGGGAGCTGCACTTAGTGACCATTAAATGTCCCTTCTGACTCTAAGGATGCTATGGTTCTTTGCTTCTGGGAGGGGATGACCCTCGCACCTGGGATAACTCTCCTGAAGTGCTCCACCAGTCGACCATTTGTGGGCAGATTACACTTTTTCATGGATCACTTATTCAGTGCGTTCCCCAAATCATTCTCCTATCCACTCCCAATGACCGCCCAACAGACACAGACCTCTTGGTGGTCAACCAAGAACCTAGAACCGGGATGGTCCTCCAGGGTCGCTTCCTTCCTCCAACAGTCCTTATCTTTTACAAGATAGCTTTTCTATCTTTTCCTGTTCGCTGCCTTCATTGATGAGCTGGATGAGGGCACCGAGTGCACCCTCAGCACGTCTGCAGCTGGCACCGAGCTGGGAGGAGATGTCAGTGTGCGGGAAGGCCCTACAGAGGGTCTGGTCAGACTGCATCTCTGGGCTGAGAAACGGCGGGGGTTGGCCTCTGCTCCCATGGAACTAATGATGAGATGAGAGGGAATGGCCTCGGGTTGTGCCAGGGGAGGTTCAGGATGGATATAAGGAAACATTTCTTCTCCAAAAGAGTAATCGGGCACTGAAACCTGGATCCCCGGTCATGCTGCCAAGGGAGGAGAATGTTCCAGATCCATTCGAGTGTTGCACTGAGGGACGTGGGAAATATTGGTGCCAGGCAGACGTTTGGACGGGATGAACTCGAAACCTTTCCTAACCTTGGCGTGCGACCCCCGCGGCTCTGGATTGGCGGAGCGGGAGGAAGCCGAGTGCTGATTGGTCCGCGGCTGAAGGGAGGGCGGGAGCTCGGCGGAGGAAGTTCGGTCCGCCGCTGCCGTGAGGGCCGCGACCCTGCGGAGGGGCGGCCGTGGCGGAGGG
>JAUPFR010000464.1:0-18101 GCA_036925125.1 Oreortyx pictus | reverse complement strand
CCCCCAAATTTGGGTGTCCCCCCCCCTTGAAATTTCGGGCCCCCCCCCTCAAATTCGGACCCCAAATTCCTCCTTTTTCGGTGCCCCCCCCCAAATTTTGGTGCGTTCCCCCCCCTCAAATTTTCGTGCCCCCCCCCCATATTTTAGACCCCCCGCCCCTCAAATTTGGGTGCCCCCCCCCCTTGAAATTTCGGGGCCCCCCCTCAAATTCGGACCCCAAATTCCCCCTTTTTCGGTGCCCCCCCCCCCAAATTTTGGTGTGTACCCCCCCAAATTTTGGTGCCCTCCCCCCCAAATTTTCGTGCCCCCCCCCCATATTTTAGACCCCCCTCCCCCAAATTTGGGTGCCCCCCCCCCTTGAAATTTCGGGGCCCCCCCCTCAAATTCGGACCCCAAATTCCCCCTTTTTCGGTGCCCCCCCCTTCGCTTTGACCCCAAATGACCCATTTCTTCTGCCCCCCCCCTTCAAATTTTATTGCCCCCCCCCAAATTATTCTCTGTGTTCCCCCCCCAAATTTTTCTGCCCCCCCCCCCAAATTTTGCCGCCCCCCCCCCCAAATTTTGCCACCCCCCCCTCAAATTTTGACCCCCCCAAAATCCCCATTTTTTAGTCCCCCCCCCCCCGGATTTTTACACCCATTTTTTGCTGCCCCCCCCAAAAAAAAATTTCAGTGCCCCCCCTCAAATTTTGCCCCCCAAATCCCCACTTTTTTGTGCCCCCCCCCCCCCCAAATTTTAATGCCACCCCCAAATTTTAACCCCAAATTCCCCGTTTTTGGTGCCCCCCCCCGCTCCATTTTTCACCCCAAATTTTATTGTCCCCCCCCCCAAAAAAAATTTTATTGCCCCCCCCCAAAATTTTATTCCCCCCTCCCCCCAAATTTTGGGGCCCCCGCCCTCAATTTTGACCCCAAATTCTCCCGTTTTTTGCCCCCACCCCCATAGCAACGCGTTTCCCATTGGCTCGCTCTCCACCAATCGCCGCGCTCGGAGGCGCTATTCTGCCCAGCAACGCGCGCAGATCCTCTTCCTATTGGCTGTCCCCGCCGCCAATCACCGCACCACATTTCGTACCCCAAAATCGGACCCCGAAATCCCCAAAGATGACCTTTGACCCCAAATCCGAACCTTGGGACCCCAAAACGGCCCTTTGTTACCCCCAAATGTCCACGTGTACCCCAGAACGGGAACGCTGGGCCCCAAAATGTCCATTTTGGGCCCCAAAATGTCATTTTTCGGCCCCAAAATCGGAACTTTTTACCCCAAAATGTCATTTTTAACCCCAATTTTGTCCCAAAAATCCCCAAATCGGAACTTTTAACCCCAAAAAGTCCATTTTTAACCCCAAAATGTCCATTTTTTACCCCCAAATCGGAACTTTTTGCCCCAAAAAGTCCATTTTTGACCCCAAAAGTGAAAATTTGGCCCCAAAATGTTCATTTTTTGCCCCAAAATCGGAACTTTTTACCCCATAATGTCATTTTCTACCCCAAATTCTGTCCCGAAAATCCCCAAATCGGAACTTTTTACCCCAAAATGTCCATTTTTGTCCCCAAAATGTCCATTTTTGGCCCCAAAATGTCATTTTTAAGCCCCAAAATCGGAACTTTTTACCCCAAAATGTCATTTTTTGCCCCAAATTCTGTCCCGAAATTCCCCAAATCGGAACTTTTTGCCCCAAAAAGTCCATTTTTAACCCCAAAATGTCCATTTTTTACCCCCAAATCGGAACTTTTTGCCCCAAATAGTCCATTTTTGACCCCAAAAGTGAAAATTTGGCCCCAAAATGTTCATTTTTTGCCCCAAAATCGGAACTTTTTACCCCATAATGTCATTTTCTACCCCAAATTCTGTCCCGAAAATCCCCAAATCGGAACTTTTTACCCCAAAATGTCCATTTTTGTCCCCAAAATGTCCATTTTTGGCCCCAAAATGTCATTTTTAAGCCCCAAAATCGGAACTTTTTACCCCAAAATGTCATTTTTTGCCCCAAATTCTGTCCCGAAATTCCCCAAATCGGAACTTTTTGCCCCAAAAAGTCCATTTTTAACCCCAAAATGTCCATTTTTTACCCCCAAATCGGAACTTTTTGCCCCAAATAGTCCATTTTTGACGCCAAAAGTGAAAATTTGGCCCCAAAATGTTCATTTTTTGCCCCAAATTCTGTCCCGAAAATCCCCAAATCGGAACTTTTTACCCCAAAATGTCCATTTTTGCCCCAAAAAGTCCCTTTTTTACCCCAAAATCGGATCTTTTAACCCCAAAATGTCCATTTTTAACCCCAAAATGTCCATTTTTGACCCAAAAGTGGAAATTTGGCCCCAAAATGTCCATTTTTTACCCCCAAATCGGAACTTTTTACCCCAAAATGTCATTTTTAACCCCAAATTCTGTCCCGAAAATCCCCAAATCGGAACTTTTAACCCCAAAAAGTCCATTTTTAACCCCAAAATGTCCATTTTTTACCCCCAAATCGGAACTTTTTGCCCCAAAAAGACCATTTTTGACCCCAAAAGTGAAAATTTGGCCCCAAAATGTCCATTTTTTGCCCCAAAATCGGAACTTTTTACCCCAAAATGTCATTTTTAACCCCAATTTTGTCCCAAAAATCCCCAAATCGGAACTTTTAACCCCAAAAAGTCCATTTTTAACCCCAAAATGTCCATTTTTTACCCCCAAATCGGAACTTTTTGCCCCAAAAAGACCATTTTTGACCTCAAAAGTGAAAATTTGGCCCCAAAATGTTCATTTTTTGCCCCAAAATCGGAACTTTTTACCCCAAAATGTCATTTTTAACCCCAAATTCTGTCCCGAAAATCCCCAAATCGGAACTTTTAACCCCAAAAAGTCCATTTTTAACCCCAAAATGTCCATTTTTTACCCCCAAATCGGAACTTTTTGCCCCAAAAAGTCCATTTTTGACCTCAAAAGTGAAAATTTGGCCCCAAAATGTTCATTTTTTGCCCCAAAATCAGAACTTTTTACCCCAAAATGTCATTTTTTGCCCCAAATTCTGTCCCGAAAATCCCCAAATCGGAACTTTTTACCCCAAAATGTCCATTTTTGCCCCAAAAAGTCCCTTTTTTACCCCAAAATCGGATCTTTTAACCCCAAAATGTCCATTTTTAACCCCAAAATGTCCATTTTTGACCCAAAAGTGGAAATTTGGCCCCAAAATGTCCATTTTTTACCCCCAAATCGGAACTTTTAACCCCAAAATGTCATTTTTAACCCCAATTTTGTCCCTAAAATCCCCAAATCGGAACTTTTAACCCCAAAAAGTCCATTTTTAACCCCAAAATGTCCATTTTTTACCCCCAAATCGGAACTTTTTGCCCCAAAAAGACCATTTTTGACCTCAAAAGTGAAAATTTGGCCCCAAAATGTTCATTTTTTGCCCCAAAATCGGAACTTTTTACCCCAAAATGTCATTTTTAACCCCAAATTTTGTCCCGAAAATCCCCAAATCGGAACTTTTTGCCCCAAAAAGTCCATTTTTAACCCCAAAATGTCCATTTTTTACCCCCAAATCGGAACTTTTTGCCCCAAAAAGTCCATTTTTGACCCCAAAAGTGAAAATTTGGCCCCAAAATGTTCATTTTTTGCCCCAAAATCGGAACTTTTTACCCCAAAATGTCATTTTTTGCCCCAAATTCTGTCCCGAAAATCCCCAAATCGGAATTTTTTACCCCAAAATGTCCAGTGCCCACACATCCCTGCCCCACACATCTCTGCCCCACACATCTCTGCCCCACATCTCTGCCCCACACATCCCTGCCCCACACATCCCTGCCCCACACATCCCTGCCCCACACATCTCTGCCCCACACATCTCTGCCCCACAGATCTCTGCCCCACAGATCTCTGCCCCACACATCTCTGCCCCACATCTCTGCCCCACACATCTCTGCCCCACATCCCTGCCCCATAACTCTGCCCCACATCTCCGCCCCACACATCTCTGCCCCACATCTGTGCCCCACACATCTCTGCCCCACATCTTCGCCCCACATCTCTGCCCCACACATCTCTGCCCCATATCTCTGCCCCACAATTCCACTCCACATCTCTGCCCCACACATCTCTGCCCCACATCTCTGCCCCACACATCTCTGCCCCTCACATTTCTGCCCCACAGATCTCTGCCCCACACATCTCTGCCTGACAGATCTCTGCCCCACACATCTCTGCCCCACACATCTCTGCCCCACACATCTCCGCCCCACTTCTCTGCCCCACATCTCTGCCCCACACATCTCTGCCCCACATCTATGCCCCACATCTCTGCCCCACACATCTCTGCCCCATATCTCTGCCCCACAATTCCACTCCACATCTCTGCCCCACACATCTCTGCCTCACCTCTCTGCCCCATATTTCTGCCCCACACATCCCTGCCCCACACATCTCTGCCCCACACATCTCTGCCCCACACATCTCTGCCCCACACATCCCTGCCCCATAACTCTGCCCCACATCTCTGCCCCACATCTCTGCCCCACATCTCTGCCCCACACATCCCTGCCCCACACATCTCTGCCCCACATCTCTGCCCCACATCTCTGCCCCACACATCTCTGCCCCACACATCCCTGCCCCACACATCTCTGCCCCACACATCTCTGCCCCACAGATCTCTGCCCCACATCTCTGCCCCACATCTCTGCCCCACACATCCCTGCCCCACACATCTCTGCCCCACATCCCTGTCCCACACATCCCTGCCCCACACATCCCTGCCCCACATCTCTGCCCCACACATCCCTGCCCCACACATCTCTGCCCCACACATCGCTGCCCCACACATTTCTGCCCCACATCTCTGCCCCACACATCTCTGCCCCACACATCCCTGCCCCACACATCTCTGCCCCACACATCTCTGCCCCACATCTCTGCCCCACATCTCTGCCCCACACATCTCTGCCCCACATCTCTGCCCCACATCTCTGCCCCACACATCTCTGCCCCACATCTCTGCCCCACATCTCTGCCCCACACATCTCTGCCCCACATCTCTGCCCCACATCTCTGCCCCACACATCTCTGCCCCATATCTCTGCCCCACAATTCCACTCCACATCTCTGCCCCACACATCTCTGCCCCACACATCTCTGCCCCACACATCCCTGCCCCATAACTCTGCCCCACATCTCTGCCCCACATCTCTGCCCCACATCTCTGCCCCACACATCCCTGCCCCACACATCTCTGACCCACATCTCTGCCCCACACATCCCTGCCCCACACATCTCTGCCCCACAGATCTCTGCCCCACACATCCCTGCCCCACACATCCCTGCCCCACACATCTCTGCCCCACACATCTCTGCCCCACACATCTCTGCCCCACACATCCCTGCCCCACACATCTCTGCCCCACATCTCTGCCCCACACATCCCTGCCCCACACATCTCTGCCCCACACATCTCTGCCCCACATCTCTGCCCCACATCTCTGCCCCACACATCCCTGCCCCACACATCTCTGCCCCACATCTCTGCCCCACATCTCTGCCCCACACATCTCTGCCCCACACATCCCTGCCCCACACATCTCTGCCCCACACATCTCTGCCCCACAGATCTCTGCCCCACATCTCTGCCCCACATCTCTGCCCCACACATCTCTGCCCCACATCCCTGTCCCACACATCCCTGCCCCACACATCCCTGCCCCACATCTCTGCCCCACACATCCCTGCCCCACACATCTCTGCCCCACACATCGCTGCCCCACACATTTCTGCCCCACATCTCTGCCCCACACATCTCTGCCCCACACATCCCTGCCCCACACATCTCTGCCCCACACATCTCTGCCCCACACATCCCTGCCCCACACATCCCTGCCCCACACATCTCTGCCCCACACATCTCTGCCCCACATCTCTGCCCCACATCTCTGCCCCACACATCTCTGCCCCACATCTCTGCCCCACATCTCTGCCCCACACATCTCTGCCCCACATCTCTGCCCCACATCTCTGCCCCACACATCTCTGCCCCATATCTCTGCCCCACAATTCCACTCCACATCTCTGCCCCACACATCTCTGCCCCACACATCTCTGCCCCACACATCCCTGCCCCATAACTCTGCCCCACATCTCTGCCCCACATCTCTGCCCCACATCTCTGCCCCACACATCCCTGCCCCACACATCTCTGACCCACATCTCTGCCCCACACATCCCTGCCCCACACATCTCTGCCCCACACATCCCTGCCCCACACATCTCTGCCCCACACATCCCTGCCCCATAACTCTGCCCCACATCTCTGCCCCACACATCTCTGCCCCACACATCGCTGCCCCATAACTCTGCCCCACATCTCTGCCCCACACATCCCTGCCCCACACATCCCTGCCCCACACATCTCTGCCCACACATCTCTGCCCCACACATCTCTGCCCCACACATCCCTGCCCCACACATCCCTGCCCCACACATCTCTGCCCCACACATCTCTGCCCCACATCTCTGCCCCACACATCCCTGCCCCACACATCCCTGCCCCACACATCCCTGCCCCACACATCCCTGCCCCATAACTCTGCCCCACATCTCTGCCCCACACATCTCTGCCCCACACATCGCTGCCCCATAACTCTGCCCCACATCTGTGCCCCACACATCCCTGCCCCACACATCTCTGCCCCACAGATCTCTGCCCCACACATCCCTGCCCCACACATCTCTGCCCCACATCCCTGTCCCACACATCCCTGCCCCACACATCCCTGCCCCACATCTCTGCCCCACACATCCCTGCCCCACACATCTCTGCCCCACACATCGCTGCCCCACACATTTCTGCCCCACATCTCTGCCCCACACATCTCTGCCCCACACATCCCTGCCCCACACATCTCTGCCCCACACATCTCTGCCCCACACATCCCTGCCCCACACATCCCTGCCCCACACATCTCTGCCCCACACATCTCTGCCCCACATCTCTGCCCCACATCTCTGCCCCACACATCTCTGCCCCACATCTCTGCCCCACATCTCTGCCCCACACATCTCTGCCCCACATCTCTGCCCCACATCTCTGCCCCACACATCTCTGCCCCATATCTCTGCCCCACAATTCCACTCCACATCTCTGCCCCACACATCTCTGCCCCACACATCTCTGCCCCACACATCCCTGCCCCATAACTCTGCCCCACATCTCTGCCCCACATCTCTGCCCCACATCTCTGCCCCACACATCCCTGCCCCACACATCTCTGACCCACATCTCTGCCCCACACATCCCTGCCCCACACATCTCTGCCCCACACATCCCTGCCCCACACATCTCTGCCCCACACATCCCTGCCCCATAACTCTGCCCCACATCTCTGCCCCACACATCTCTGCCCCACACATCGCTGCCCCATAACTCTGCCCCACATCTCTGCCCCACACATCCCTGCCCCACACATCCCTGCCCCACACATCTCTGCCCACACATCTCTGCCCCACACATCTCTGCCCCACACATCCCTGCCCCACACATCCCTGCCCCACACATCTCTGCCCCACACATCTCTGCCCCACATCTCTGCCCCACACATCCCTGCCCCACACATCCCTGCCCCACACATCCCTGCCCCACACATCCCTGCCCCATAACTCTGCCCCACATCTCTGCCCCACACATCTCTGCCCCACACATCGCTGCCCCATAACTCTGCCCCACATCTGTGCCCCACACATCCCTGCCCCACACATCTCTGCCCCACAGATCTCTGCCCCACACATCCCTGCCCCACACATCCCTGCCCCACACATCTCTGCCCCACACATCTCTGCCCCACACATCTCTGCCCCACACATCCCTGCCCCACACATCTCTGCCCCACATCTCTGCCCCACACATCCCTGCCCCACACATCTCTGCCCCACACATCTCTGCCCCACATCTCTGCCCCACATCTCTGCCCCACACATCCCTGCCCCACACATCTCTGCCCCACATCTCTGCCCCACATCTCTGCCCCACACATCTCTGCCCCACACATCCCTGCCCCACACATCTCTGCCCCACACATCTCTGCCCCACAGATCTCTGCCCCACATCTCTGCCCCACATCTCTGCCCCACACATCTCTGCCCCACATCCCTGTCCCACACATCCCTGCCCCACACATCCCTGCCCCACATCTCTGCCCCACACATCCCTGCCCCACACATCTCTGCCCCACACATCGCTGCCCCACACATTTCTGCCCCACATCTCTGCCCCACACATCTCTGCCCCACACATCCCTGCCCCACACATCTCTGCCCCACACATCTCTGCCCCACACATCCCTGCCCCACACATCCCTGCCCCACACATCTCTGCCCCACACATCTCTGCCCCACATCTCTGCCCCACATCTCTGCCCCACACATCTCTGCCCCACATCTCTGCCCCACATCTCTGCCCCACACATCTCTGCCCCACATCTCTGCCCCACATCTCTGCCCCACACATCTCTGCCCCATATCTCTGCCCCACAATTCCACTCCACATCTCTGCCCCACACATCTCTGCCCCACACATCTCTGCCCCACACATCCCTGCCCCATAACTCTGCCCCACATCTCTGCCCCACATCTCTGCCCCACATCTCTGCCCCACACATCCCTGCCCCACACATCTCTGACCCACATCTCTGCCCCACACATCCCTGCCCCACACATCTCTGCCCCACACATCCCTGCCCCACACATCTCTGCCCCACACATCCCTGCCCCATAACTCTGCCCCACATCTCTGCCCCACACATCTCTGCCCCACACATCGCTGCCCCATAACTCTGCCCCACATCTCTGCCCCACACATCCCTGCCCCACACATCCCTGCCCCACACATCTCTGCCCACACATCTCTGCCCCACACATCTCTGCCCCACACATCCCTGCCCCACACATCCCTGCCCCACACATCTCTGCCCCACACATCTCTGCCCCACATCTCTGCCCCACACATCCCTGCCCCACACATCCCTGCCCCACACATCCCTGCCCCACACATCCCTGCCCCATAACTCTGCCCCACATCTCTGCCCCACACATCTCTGCCCCACACATCGCTGCCCCATAACTCTGCCCCACATCTGTGCCCCACACATCCCTGCCCCACACATCTCTGCCCCACAGATCTCTGCCCCACACATCCCTGCCCCACACATCTCTGCCCCACATCCCTGTCCCACACATCCCTGCCCCACACATCCCTGCCCCACATCTCTGCCCCACACATCCCTGCCCCACACATCTCTGCCCCACACATCGCTGCCCCACACATTTCTGCCCCACATCTCTGCCCCACACATCTCTGCCCCACACATCCCTGCCCCACACATCTCTGCCCCACACATCTCTGCCCCACACATCCCTGCCCCACACATCCCTGCCCCACACATCTCTGCCCCACACATCTCTGCCCCACATCTCTGCCCCACATCTCTGCCCCACACATCTCTGCCCCACATCTCTGCCCCACATCTCTGCCCCACACATCTCTGCCCCACATCTCTGCCCCACATCTCTGCCCCACACATCTCTGCCCCATATCTCTGCCCCACAATTCCACTCCACATCTCTGCCCCACACATCTCTGCCCCACACATCTCTGCCCCACACATCTCTGCCACACATCCCTGCCCCATAACTCTGCCCCACATCTCTGCCCCACATCTCTGCCCCACATCTCTGCCCCACACATCCCTGCCCCACACATCTCTGCCCCACATCTCTGCCCCACACATCCCTGCCCCACACATCTCTGCCCCACACATCCCTGCCCCACACATCTCTGCCCCACACATCCCTGCCCCATAACTCTGCCCCACATCTCTGCCCCACACATCTCTGCCCCACACATCGCTGCCCCATAACTCTGCCCCACATCTCTGCCCCACACATCCCTGCCCCACACATCCCTGCCCCACACATCTCTGCCCACACATCTCTGCCCCACACATCTCTGCCCCACACATCCCTGCCCCACACATCCCTGCCCCACACATCCCTGCCCCACACATCCCTGCCCCATAACTCTGCCCCACATCTCTGCCCCACACATCTCTGCCCCACACATCGCTGCCCCATAACTCTGCCCCACATCTGTGCCCCACACATCCCTGCCCCACACATCTCTGCCCCACAGATCTCTGCCCCACACATCCCTGCCCCACACATCCCTGCCCCACACATCTCTGCCCCACACATCTGTGCCCCACAGATCTCTGCCCCACAGATCTCTGCCCCACAATTCCACTCCTCATCTCTGCCCCACATCTCTGCCCCACACATCTCTGCCTCACCTCTCTGCCCCACACATCTCTGCCCCACACATCTCTGCCCCACACATCCCTGCCCCATAACTCTGCCCCACATCTCTGCCCCACACATCTCTGCCCCACACATCGCTGCCCCATAACTCTGCCCCACATCTCTGCCCCACACATCCCTGCCCCACACATCCCTGCCCCACACATCTCTGCCCCACAGATCTCTGCCCCACACATCCCTGCCCCACACATCCCTGCCCCACACATCCCTGCCCCACACATCTCTGCCCCACACATCGCTGCCCCATAACTCTGCCCCACATCTCTGCCCCACACATCCCTGCCCCACACATCCCTGCCCCACACATCTCTGCCCCACACATCCCTGCCCCACACATCCCTGCCCCACACATCCCTGCCCCATAACTCTGCCCCACATCTCTGCCCCACACATCTCTGCCCCACACATCGCTGCCCCATAACTCTGCCCCACATCTCTGCCCCACACATCCCTGCCCCACACATCTCTGCCCCACAGATCTCTGCCCCACACATCCCTGCCCCACACATCCCTGCCCCACACATCTCTGCCCCACACATCTCTGCCCCACAGATCTCTGCCCCACAATTCCACTCCTCATCTCTGCCCCACATCTCTGCCCCACACATCTCTGCCTCACCTCTCTGCCCCACACATCTCTGCCCCACACATCTCTGCCCCACACATCTCTGCCCCACATCTCTGCCCCACAGATCTCTGCCCCCCACCACGCGCAGGACTGACCCCTCCCACTCCGTATCTCCGCCCCACGGATGACACGGTCACGCGTGGGTTCAGCTGCACCGGGACCGCTCCTCTTCCCGCCCCATAACCCCTCCCACGCGTGACCCACCCCCCGCGTGACCCCTCCCACTCCAATTCCCCGCCCCACGGATGACACGGTCACGCGTGGGTCCGCCATAATCTCCTTTGTTTGTAACCACTCCCCACAGTCCCACCCACCCCATAACCCCTCCCACTCCTAACTCCCCCCACGCGTGACCCACCCCACGCGTGACCCCTCCCACTCCGCAACCCCGCCCCACATACGACACGGTCGCGCGTGGGTCCGCTGTCATCTCCTTTATTTGTAACCACTCTCCACAGTCCCACCCACCTCATAACCCCTCCCATTCCTAACTCCCCCCACGCGTGACCCACCCCCCGCGTGACCCGTCCCGCACCATATCCCCGCCCCACGGCGACACGGTCACGCGTGGGTCGGCTTTAATCCCCTCTATTTACAACCCCCCATCGTAGCCCCTCCCATTCCCTTACCCCTCCCACTCCGAAACCCCTCCCACGCGTGACCCACCGCATGCGTGACCCCTCCCACTCCAAATCCCCGCCCCACGGACGACGCGGACACCCGTGGATCCGGGACCACTCCTCTTCCCGTCGCCCCTCCCCCGCCGTAACCCCACCCACCCGTCGCCCCTCCCACGCGTGACGCAGCCCCGCCCCGCGTCCCCCAGCGTCCCCCGCGCGCGTCCCCGCCCCACGGATGGCGGCGTCGCGCGTGGGTCCGCTGCTGGCGGGGCTGCTCTTCTTCCCGTCGCTGTACGCGGTGACACGCGTGGCACTGCGCTCCCACCCCGCGCTGCGCTGCCCCGAACCGCGCGCCGCCGTTTTGGCCGCCAGGTGGGCGGAGGACACGCGTGGGAGAGGACACGCGTGGGGGGGGGGGGAGGGGAATAACGGGGAATAGCGGGTGAAGATGAGGGGGACGCGGACGCGCGTGGAGGGGAGGGAATGGGGGGGGGGGGGAGGGAGTGGGGAGAAGAGGGGGAGGGGATGAGAGGGAGAACTGGGGGGGCCGCGCGTGGACGCGGACACGCGTGGGGGTTTGGCGGGTGTGTGTGAGGGGAGGGGAGCCGGGAGGACACGGACACGCGTGGGGGTTGGGGTGCGTGGGGGAGGGGGGGAGAGGGGACGTTGGGGGAGGGGATAGACGGCAATGGAGGGCGGGGGATGAGGACATGGGGACACGGACACGCGTGGGGGATGGGGGCAGTGGGGGACTCGGACACGCGTGGGGGGGTGTGGGTAAGGAGGAGGGGGTTGTGGACTCGCGTGGGGGAGGGGAGGGGGTGGTGGGAGGGGGGGCCGAGGCTTCTCGGGGAGGTGTGGGGAGAAATAGGGGTACGGGGGGGACACGCGTGGACGGGGACACGCGTGGGGAGTGTGGGGGAGGGGGGGATGGGGGGATAAGGGCTGACACGCGTGGGGGATGGGCACTGTGGGGGAGGGGGGGAGAGGTCATGGGGAGAAGGGGGGGGGAGGGGATAGGGAGTAGCGAAGGCGGGAGGGGACACGGGGGACGCGGACACGCGTGGGGAGTGGGGGGGAGGGGCCGCGGGGGGCTGCGGGCGGGTACGGACACGCGTGGGGGGTGGGGGGGAGGGGATAGAGGGCAAAGGAGGGAGGGGAATGTGGACCACGGGGGACACGGACACGCGTGGGGGGGTGGGGTTCAGTGGGGGACACGGACACGCGTGGGGGGGCGTGGGTAAGGAGGAAGGGGGTTGCAGAGTCACGTGGGGGGGGGAGGGGACGCGGCCACGGGTGGGGGAGGGGACAGCGGGGGGGGTGGGGACACGCGGGGACGTGGACACGGGTGGGGGCGGGGACACGGGTGGGGGAGGGGCCGGAGGAGACGGGATTAACGGGACTTAAGGACGGGGATGAGGGGGGGGAGGGGACGGGGACTCCGGCACCCAGTTCATCCCAGTTCATCCCAGTTCATCCCAGTTCCTTCCCAGTTCCTCCCAGTATCCCCCAGTTTGTCCCAGTGCTCCCAGTACCCCCCCCACCAGAGCCCCCAGTTCCTCCCAGTTCCGCCCAGTTCCTCCCAGTTCCATCCCAGTTCCTCCCAGTTCCGCCCAGTTCCTCCCAGTTCCCCTCATTCCCCCCCCAGTTCCTCCCAGTTCCTCCCAGTTCCTCCCAGTTCCTTCCCAGTTCCTCCCAGTACCCCCCAGTCCCCCTCCCAGTTTCCTCCCAGTCCCCCCCAGTTTGTCCCAGTGCTCCCAGTACCCCCCCCACCAGAGCCCCCAGTTCCTCCCAGTTCCGCCCAGTTCCTCCCAGTTCCTCCCAGTTCCTCCCAGTTCCCCTCATTCCCCCCCCAGTTCCTCCCAGTTCCTCCCAGTTCCTCCCAGTTCATCCCAGTTCATCCCAGTTCCTCCCAGTTCCTCCCAGTTCCTTCCCAGTTCCTCCCAGTATCCCCCAGTCCCCCTCCCAGTTTCCTCCCAGTCCCCCCCAGTTTGTCCCAGTGCTCCCAGTACCCCCCCACCAGAGCCCCCAGTTCCTCCCAGTTCCGCCCAGTTCCTCCCAGTTCCTCCCAGTTCCTCCCAGTTCCCCTCATTCCCCCCCCAGTTCCTCCCAGTTCCTCCCAGTTCCTCCCAGTTCATCCCAGTTCATCCCAGTTCCTCCCAGTTCCTCCCAGTTCCTTCCCAGTTCCTCCCAGTATCCCCCAGTCCCCCTCCCAGTTTCCTCCCAGTCCCCCCCAGTTTGTCCCAGTGCTCCCAGTACCCCCCCACCAGAGCCCCCAGTTCCTCCCAGTTCCGCCCAGTTCCTCCCAGTTCCTCCCAGTTCCTCCCAGTTCCCCTCATTCCCCCCCCAGTTCCTCCCAGTTCCTCCCAGTTCCTCCCAGTTCATCCCAGTTCATCCCAGTTCCTCCCAGTTCCTCCCAGTTCCTTCCCAGTTCCTCCCAGTATCCCCCAGTCCCCCTCCCAGTTTCCTCCCAGTCCCCCCCAGTTTGTCCCAGTGCTCCCAGTACCCCCCCACCAGAGCCCCCAGTTCCTCCCAGTTCCGCCCAGTTCCTCCCAGTTCCTCCCAGTTCCTCCCAGTTCCCCTCATTCCCCCCCCAGTTCCTCCCAGTTCCTCCCAGTTCATCCCAGTTCATCCCAGTTCCTCCCAGTTCCTCCCAGTTCCTTCCCAGTTCCTCCCAGTACCCCCCAGTCCCCCTCCCAGTTTCCCCCCAGTCCCCCCCAGTTTGTCCCAGTGCTCCCAGTACCCCCCCACCAGAGCCCCCAGTTCCTCCCAGTTCCGCCCAGTTCCTCCCAGTTCCATCCCAGTTCCATCCCAGTTCCTCCCAGTTCCTCCCAGTTCCCTCCCAGTTCCTCCCAGTTCCCCTCATTCCCCCCCCAGTTCCTCCCAGTTCCCTCCCAGTTCCTCCCAGTTCCCCTCATTCCCCCCCCAGTTCCTCCCAGTTCCTCCCAGTTCCTCCCAGTTCATCCCAGTTCATCCCAGTTCCTCCAGTTCCTTCCCAGTTCCTCCCAGTACCCCCCAGTCCCCCTCCCAGTTTCCTCCCAGTCCCCCCCAGTTTGTCCCAGTGCTCCCAGTACCCCCCCACCAGAGCCCCCAGTTCCTCCCAGTTCCATCCCAGTTCCTCCCAGTTCCATCCCAGTTCCTCCCAGTTCCCCTCATTCCCCCCCCAGTTCCTCCCAGTTCCTCCCAGTTCCTCCCAGTTCATCCCAGTTCCTTCCCAGTTCCTCCCAGTTCCCCTCATTCCCCCCCCAGTTCCTCCCAGTTCCTCCCAGTTCCTCCCAGTTCCTCCCAGTTCCATCCCAGTTCCTCCCAGTTCCTCCCAGTTCCTCCCAGTTCCTTCCCAGTTCCCCTTAGGACCCTCCCAATTCCTCCCAGTTCATCCCAGTTCCACCCAGTTCCTCCCAGTTCCTTCCCAGTTCCTCCCAGTTCCTCCCAGTACCCCCCCCACCAGAGCCCCCAGTTCCTCCCAGTTCCGCCCAGTTCCTCCCAGTTCCATCCCAGTTCCTCCCAGTTCCTTCCCAGTTCCTCCCAGTTCCCCTCATTCCCCCCCCAGTTCCTCCCAGTTCCTCCCAGTTCCTCCCAGTTCCATTCCAGTTCCATCCCAGTTCCTCCTAGTTCCTCCCAGTTCCTCCCAGTTCCTCCCAGTACCTTCCCAGCTCCCCTAAGCACCCCCCAGTTTCTCCCAGTTCATCCCAGTTCCTCCCAGTTCCTCCCAGTTCCTCCCAGTTCCTCCCAGTTCCATCCCAGTTCCATCCCAGTTCCTCCCAGTTCCTCCCAGTTCCCTCACAGTTCCTCCCAGTGCCCCCCCCATAACCCCGTCCTCCCAGTTTGTCCCAGTTCATCCCAGTTTCTCCCAGTTCCATCCCAGTTCCTCCCAGTTCCTCCCAGTTCCTCCCAGTACCTTCCCAGCTCCCCTAAGCACCCCCCAGTTTCTCCCAGTTCATCCCAGTTCCTCCCAGTTCCCTCCCAGTTCCACCCAGTTCCCTCCCAGTTCCTTCCCAGTTCCTTCCCAGTTCCTCCCAGTTCCCCTCATTCCCCCCCCAGTTCCTCCCAGTCCCTCCCAGTCCCCCCCAGTTTGTCCCAGTCCCTCCCAGTCCCCCCAGTCCCCCTCCCAGTCCCCCCCAGTCCCCCCCAGTTTGTCCCAGTGCTCCCAGTCCCTCCCAGTCCCTCCCAGTCCCCCCCAGTCTCCCTCCCAGTCCCCCCCAGTTTGTCCCATTGCTCCCATTCCCCCCCAGTCCCCCTCCCAGTCCCTCCCAGTCCCCCCCAGTTTGTCCCAGTCCCTCCCAGTCCCCCCAGTCCCCCTCCTAGTCCCCCCCAGTCCCCCCCAGTTGGTCCCAGTCCCTCCCAGTTCCCCCCCAGTACCCTCCAGTCCCCTCCCTCCCCCCCAGTCCCTTCCCCAGTGGCTCCCAGTGCTCCCAGTCCCTCCCAGTCCCCCTCCCAGTTTCCTCCCAGTCCCCCCCAGTTGCTCCCAGTGCTCCCAGTACCTCCCAGTCCCCCCCAGTCCCCCCCAGTCCCCCTCCCAGTCCCTCCCAGTCCCCCCCAGTTGCTCCCAGTCCCTCCCAGTCCCTCCCAGTCCCTCCCAGTCCCCCTCCCAGTCCCCCCCAGTCTCCCCCAGTTTGTCCCAGTGCTCCCAGTCCCTCCCAGTCCCCCCCAGTCCCCCTCCCTGGCCCCCCCAGTTTGTCCCAGTCCCTCCCAGTCCCTCCCAGTCCCTCCCAGTCCCCCCAGTTTGTCCCAGTCCCTCCCAGTCCCTCCCAGTCCCCCCAGTTTGTCCCAGTTCCTCCCTGTCCCCCCCAGTCCCCCTCCCAGTTTCCTCCCAGTCCCCCCCAGTCCCCCCAGTCCCCCCCAGTCCCCCTCCCAGTCCGCCCCAGTTTGTCCCAGTGCTCCCAGTACGGCGCGGTTCCCGCAGGGTGGTGTCGGCGGTGCAGGCGGTGATGGCGTCGGCCGCGGGATTCATCATCGCCTCCAACTGCCCCCACGTCATCGACGACACGTGAGTGCCCCACAGCTGCCCCACAGCTGCCCCATAGCCGCCCCATAGCTGCCCCACAGCTGCCCCATAACCACCCCACAGCTGCCCCACAGCTGCCCCACAGCTGCCCCATAGCCGCCCCATAGCTGCCCCATAGCTGCCCCATAACCGCCCCATAGCTGCCCCACAGCTGCCCCACAGCTGCCCCATAGCTGCCCCATAACCGCCCCATAGCTGCCCCATAGCCGCCCCATAGCTGCCCCATAGCTGCCCCACAGCTGCCCCATAACCGCCCCATAGCTGCCCCATAGCTGCCCCACAGCTGCCCCATAGCCGCCCCATAGCTGCCCCATAGCTGCCCCACAGCTGCCCCATAGCCGCCCCATAGCTGCCCCATAGCTGCCCCACAGCTGCCCCATAACCGCCCCATAGCAGCCCCACAGCTGCCCCATAGCTGCCCCACAGCTGCCCCATAACCGCCCCATAGCTGCCCCACAGCTGCCCCATAGCCGCCCCATAGCTGCCCCATAGCTGCCCCATAGCTGCCCCACAGCTGCCCCATAACCGCCCCATAGCTGCCCCATAGCTGCCCCATAACCGCCCCATAGCTGCCCCATAGCTGCCCCATAGCTGCCCCATAGCTGCCCCACACCTGCCCCACACCTGCCCCACAGCTGCCCGATAGCAGCCCCACAGCTGCCCCACAGCTGCAGTGCCTATATGACACACTCCAACAGCGCCCCCTAGCGGCAGTGCCTATATTATCCACTCCAACAGCGCCCCCTAGCGGCAGTGCCTATATTATCCACTCCAACAGCGCCCCCCTAGCGGCAGTGCCTATATTATCCACTCCAACAGCGCCCCCTAGCGGCAGTGCCTATATTATCCACTCCAACAGCGCCCCCTAGCGGCCGCTCTCGGCACTGCACCCCCCCCCACCCCCCCCACCTCCCCCATTCCCCCCATTCCCCCCCCCCCCCAATTTCACCCCCCCCCCCCCAACCCCCCTCCCCCCGGTTCCTTCTCGCAGACACTGGCTGTCGGAGGCGTACCCGCGCTTCGCGGTGCCGTACTTCGTGTACGACGTGTACGCCATGCTGGTGTGCCACCGGCAGCTGCCGCGGCTGCGGGGCGAGCGCGGCGCATCTCTGCCCCACACATCTCTGCCCCACACGTGTCTGCCCCACACATCCTCTGCCCCACACATCTCTGCCCCACACATCTCTGCCCCACACATCTCTGCCTCACCTCCCAGCTGCCCCACAGCTGCCCCACAGCTGCCCCATAGCTGCCCCATAGCTGCCCCACAGCTGCCCCACAGCTGCCCCAGTGCTGCCCCACAGCTGCCCCGTAGTGGCCCCATAACATCCCAATCGCTGCCCCCACAGCTGTGTTACAGCGCCCCATAGCGGCAATCCATCCCATAGCATCGCCCCATAGCGGCAATCCATCCCATAACAGCGCCCCATAGCGGCAATACATCCCATAGCATCGCCCCATAGCGGCAATACATCCGCATAACACCGCCCCATAGCGGCAATCCATC
>JAUPFR010000463.1:0-18108 GCA_036925125.1 Oreortyx pictus | reverse complement strand
GGAACGCAAAGAGCAAGGGTGCGGTGTTCGTGGGGAACGCAAAAGAGCAAGGGTGCGGGTTCGTGGGGGAACGCAAAGAGCAAGGGTGCGGGTTCGTGGGGAACGCAAAGAGGAACCGTGCGGGTTCATGGGGGAACGCAAAGAGCAAGGGTGCGGGTTCGTGGGGGAGCGCAAAGAAGAACCGTGCGGGATCGTGGGGGAACGCAAAGAGCAAGGGTGCGGGTTCGTGGCTGAACGCAAAGAGCAAGGGTGCGGGTTCGTGGGGGAACGCAAAGAGCAAGGGTGCGGGTTCGTGGGGGACGCAAAGAGACGGGTGCGGGTTCGTGGGGAACGCAAAGAGCAAGGGTGCGGGTTCGTGGGGGAACGCAAAGAGGAACCGTGCGGGTTCGTGGGGGAACGCAAAGAGGAACCGTGCGGGTTCGTGGGGGAACGCCAGGAGCAACGTGCGGGTTCGTGGGGAACGCAAAGAGCAACCGTGCGGGTTCGTGGGGGAACGCAAAGAGGAACCGTGCGGGTTCGTGGGGAACGCAAAGAGGAACCGTGCGGGTTCGTGGGGGAACGCAAGGAGCCAACCGTGCAGGTTTGTGGGGGAACGCAAAGAGCAACCGTGCGGGTTCGTTGGGGAACGCAAGGAGCAACCGTGCAGGTTTGTGGGGGAACGCAAAGAGCAACCGTGCGGGTCTGTGGGGGAACGCAAAGAGGAACCGTGCGGGTTCGTGGGGGAACGCAAAGAGCAAGGGTGTGGGTTCGTGGGGGAACGCAAAGAGGAACCGTGCGGGTTCGTGGGGGAACGCAAAGAGGAAGGGTGCGGGTTCATGGGGAACGCAAAGAGCAAGGGTGCGGGTTCGTGGGGGAACGCAAAGAGGAACCGTGCGGGTTCTTGGGGGAACGCAAAGAGGAATGGTGCGGGTTCGTGGGGGAACGCAAAGAGCAAGGGTGCAGGTTCGTGGGGGAACGCAAAGAGGAACCGTGCGGGTTCGTGGGGGAACGCAAAGAGGAACCGTGCGGGTTCGTGGGGGGAACGCAAAGAGGAACCGTGCGGGTTCGTGGGGGAACGCAAAGAGCAACGGTGCGGGTTCGTGGGGGAACGCAAAGACCAACGGTGCGGGTTCGTGGGGGAATGCAAAGAGGAACCGTGCGGGTTCGTGGGGGAACGCAAAGAGCAACGGTGCGGGTTCGTGGGGGAACGCAAAGAGCAAGGGTGCGGGTTCGTGGGGGAACGCAACGAGGAACCGTGCGGGTTCGTGGGGGAACGCAAAGAGGAACCGTGCGGGTTCGTGGGGGAACGCAAAGAGGAACCGTGCGGGTTCGTGGGGGAACGCAAAGAGCAAGGGTGCGGGTTCGTGGGGGAACGCAAAGAGCAAGGGTGCGGGTTCGTGGGGGAACGCAAAGAGGAACCGTGCAGGTTCGTGGGGGAACGCAAACGCAAAGAGCAAGGGTGCGGATTCGTGGGGGAATGCAAAGAGGAACGGTGCGGGTTCTTGGGGGAACGCAAAGAGGAACCGTGCGGGTTCGTGGGGGAACGCAAAGAGGAACCGTGCGGGTTCGTTGGGGAACGCAAAGAGCAAGGGTGCGGGTTCGTGGGGCAACGCAAAGAGGAACCGTGCGGGTTCGTGGGGGAACGAAAGAGCAAGGGTGCAGGTTCGTGGGGGAACGCAAAGAGCAAGGGTGCGGGTTCCTGGGGAACGCAAAGAGCAAGGGTGCGGGTTCGTGGGGGAACGCAAAGAGCAAGGGTGCGGGTTCGTGGGGGAACGCAACGAGGAACCGTGCGGGTTCGTGGGGGAACGCAAAGAGGAACCGTGCGGGTTCGTGGGGGAACGCAAAGAGGAACCGTGCGGGTTCGTGGGGGAACGCAAAGAGCAAGGGTGCGGGTTCGTGGGGGAACGCAAAGAGCAAGGGTGCGGGTTCGTGGGGGAACGCAAAGAGCAAGGGTGCGGGTTCGTGGGGGAACGCAACGAGGAACCGTGCGGGTTCGTGGGGGAACGCAAAGAGGAACCGTGCGGGTTCGTGGGGGAACGCAAAGAGGAACCGTGCGGGTTCGTGGGGGAACGCAAAGAGCAAGGGTGCGGGTTCGTGGGGGAACGCAAAGAGCAAGGGTGCGGGTTCGTGGGGGAACGCAAAGAGGAACCGTGCAGGTTCGTGGGGGAACGCAAACGCAAAGAGCAAGGGTGCGGATTCGTGGGGGAATGCAAAGAGGAACGGTGCGGGTTCTTGGGGGAACGCAAAGAGGAACCGTGCGGGTTCGTGGGGGAACGCAAAGAGGAACCGTGCGGGTTCGTTGGGGAACGCAAAGAGCAAGGGTGCGGTTTCGTGGGGCAACGCAAAGAGGAACCGTGCGGGTTCGTGGGGGAACGAAAGAGCAAGGGTGCAGGTTCGTGGGGGAACGCAAAGAGCAAGGGTGCGGGTTCCTGGGGAACGCAAAGAGCAAGGGTGCGGGTTCGTGGGGGAACGCAAAGAGCAAGGGTGCGGGTTCGTGGGGGAACGCAAAGAGCAAGGGTGCGGGTTCGTGGGGGAATGCAAACGCAAAGAGCAAGGGTGCGGATTCGTGGGGGAACGCAAAGAGGAACGGTGCGGGTTCTTGGGGGAACGCAAAGAGCAAGGGTGCAGGTTCGTGTGGGAACGCAAAGAGAAAGGGTGCGGGTTCGTGGGGGAACGCAAAGAGCAAAAGTGCGGGTTCGTGGGGGAACGCAAAGAGCAAAAGTGCGGGTTCGTGGGGGAACGCAAAGAGGAACCGTGCGGGTTCGTGGGGGAACGCAAAGAGGAACCGTGCGGGTTCGTGGGGGAACGCAAAGAGGAACCGTGCGGGTTCGTGGGGGAACGCAAAGAGCAACGGTGCGGGTTCGTGGGGGAACGCAAAGACCAACGGTGCGGGTTCGTGGGGGAACGCAAAGAGGAACCGTGCGGGTTCGTGGGGGAACGCAAAGAGCAACGGTGCGGGTTCGTGGGGGAACGCAAAGAGCAAGGGTGCGGGTTCGTGGGGGAACGCAACGAGGAACCGTGCGGGTTCGTGGGGGAACGCAAAGAGGAACCGTGCGGGTTCGTGGGGGAACGCAAAGAGGAACCGTGCGGGTTCGTGGGGGAACGCAAAGAGCAAGGGTGCGGGTTCGTGTGGGAACGCAAAGAGCAAGGGTGCGGGTTCGTGGGGAACGCAAAGAGCAAGGGTGCGGGTTCGTGGGGGAACGCAAAGAGGAACCGTGCGGGTTCATGGGGGAACGCAAAGAGCAAGGGTGCGGGTTCGTGGGGGAGCGCAAAGAGCAAGGGTGCGGGTTCGTGGGGGAACGCAAAGAGCAAGGGTGCGGGTTCGTGGGGGAACGCAAGGAGCAAGGGTGCGGGTTCGTGGGGGAACGCAAAGAGCAAGGGTGCGGGTTCGTGGGGGAACGCAAAGAGCAAGGGTGCGGGTTCGTGGGGGAACGCAAAGAGCAAGGGTGCGGGTTCGTGGGGGAACGCAAAGAGCAAGGGTGCGGGTTCGTGGGGGAATGCAAAGAGGAACCGTGCGGGTTCATGGGGGAACGCAAAGAGCAAGGGTGTGGGTTCGTGGGGGAACGCAAAAAGGAACCGTGCGGGTTCGTGGGGGAACTCAAAGAGGATCCGTGCGGGTTCGTGGGGGAACGCAAGGAGCAACCGTGCGGGTTCGTGGGGGAATGCAAGGAGCAACCGTGCGGGTTCGTGGGGGAACGCAAAGAGGAACCGTGCGGGTTCGTGGGGGAACGCAAAGAGGAACGGTGCGGGTTCGTGGGGGAACGCAAAGAGCAAGGGTGCGGGTTCGTGGGGGAACGCAAAGAGCAAGGGTGCGGGTTCGTGGGGGAACGCAAAGAGCAAGGGTGCGGGTTCGTGGGGGAACGCAAAGAGCAAGGGTGCGGGTTCGCGGGGGAACGCAAAGAGCAAGGGTGCGGGTTCGTGGGGGAACGCAAAGAGCAAGGGTGCGGGTTCGTGGGGGAACTCAAAGAGGAACCGTGCGGGTTTGTGGGGGAAAGCAAAGAGGAACCGTGCGGGTTCGCGGGGGAACGCAAAGAGAAAGGGTGCGGGTTCGTGGGGGAACGCAAAGAGCAAGGGTGCGGGTTCGTGGGTGAACGCAAAGAGGAACCGTGCGGGTTCGTGGGGGAACGCAAAGAGCAAGGGTGTGGGTTCGTGGGGGAACGCAAAGAGGAGCCGTGCGGGTTCGTGGGGGAACGCAAAGAGGAACCGTGCGGGTTCGTGGGGGAACGCAAGGAGCAACCGTGCGGGTTCGTGGGGGAACGCAAAGAGGAACCGTGCGGGTTCGTGGGGGAACGCAAAGAGCAACCGTGCGGGTTCGTGGGGGAACGCAAAGAGCAACCGTGCGGGTTCTTGGGGAACGCAAAGAGGAACCGTGCGGGTTCGTGGGGGAACGCAAAGAGCAACCGTGCTGGTTCGTGGGGGAACGCAAGGAGCAACCGTGCAGGTTTGTGGGGGAACGCAAAGAGCAACCGTGCGGGTTTGTGGGGGAACGCAAAGAGGAACCGTGCCGGTTTGTGGGGGAACGCAAAGAGGAACGGTGCGGGTTCGTGGGGGAACTCAAAGAGCAAGGGTGTGGGTTCGTGGGGGAACGCAAAGAGCAACCGTGCGGGTTCGTGGGGGAACGCAAAGAGCAAGGGTGCGGGTTCGTGGGGGAACGCAAAGAGCAACCGTGCGGGTTCGTGGGGGAACGCAAAGAGCAAGGGTGCGGGTTCGTGGGGGAACGCAAAGAGGAACCGTGCGGGTCCTTGGGGGAACGCAAAGAGGAACGGTGCGGGTTCGTGGGGGAACGCAAAGAGCAATGGTGCGGGTTCGTGGGGGAACGCAAAGAGGAACCGTGCGGGTTCGTGGGGGAACGCAAAGAGCAAGGGTGCGGGTTCGTGGGGGAACGCAAAGAGCAAGGGTGCGGGTTCGTGGGGGAACGCAAAGAGCAAGGGTGCGGGTTCGTGGGGGAACGCAAAGAGCAAGGGTGCGGGTTCGTGGGGGAACGCAAAGAGCAAGGGTGCGGGTTCGTGGGGGAACGCAAAGAGCAAGGGTGCGGGTTCGTGGGGGAACGCAAAGAGCAAGGGTGCGGGTTCGTGGGGGAACGCAAAGAGCAAGGGTGCGGGTTCGTGGGGGAACGCAAAGAGCAAGGGTGCGGGTTCGTGGGGGAACGCAAAGAGCAAGGGTGCGGGTTCGTGGGGGAACGCAAAGAGCAAGGGTGCGGGTTCGTGGGTGAACGCAAAGAGGAACCGTGCGGATTCGTGGGGGAACGCAAGGAGCAACCGTGCGGGTTCGTGGGGGAACGCAAAGAGGAACCGTGCGGGTTCGTGGGGGAACGCAAGGAGCAACCGTGCAGGTTCGTGGGGGAACGCAAAGAGCAACCGTGCGGGTTCGTGGGGGAACGCAAAGAGGATCCGTGCGGGTTCGTGGGGGAACGCAAAGAGCAACCGTGCTGGTTTGTGGGGGAACGCAAGGAGCAACCGTGCATGTTTGTGGGGGAACGCAAAGAGCAACCGTGCGGGTTTGTGGGGGAACGCAAAGAGGAACCGTGCGGGTTTGTGGGGGAACGCAAAGAGGAACCGTGCGGGTTTGTGGGGGAACGCAAAGAGGAACCGTGCGGGTTCGTGGGGGAACTCAAAGAGCAAGGGTGTGGGTTCGTGGGGGAACGCAAAGAGCAACCGTGCTGGTTTGTGGGGGAACGCAAGGAGCAACCATGCAGGTTTGTGGGGGAACGCAAAGAGGAACCGTGCGGGTACGTGGGGGAACGCAAAGAGGAACCGTGCGGGTTCGTGGGGGAACGCAAAGAGGAACCGTGCGGGTTCGTGGGGGAACGCAAAGAGCAAGGGTGCGGGTTCGTGTGGGAACGCAAAGAGCAAGGGTGCGGGTTCGTGGGGGAACGCAAAGAGGAACCGTGCGGGTTCGTGGGGGAACGCAAAGAGGAACCGTGCGGGTTCGTGGGGGAACGCAAAGAGCAAGGGTGCGGGTTCGTGGGGGAACGCCAAGAGCAAGGGTGCGGGCTCGTGGGGGAACGCAAAGAGCAAGGATGCGGGTTCGTGGGGGAACGCAAAGAGCAAGGATGCGGGTTCGTGGGGGAACGCAAAGAGCAAGGGTTGTGGTTCGTGGGGGAACGCAAAGAGCAAGGGTGCGGGTTCGTGGGGGAACGCAAAGAGCAAGGGTGCGGGTTCGTGGGGGAACGCATAGAGCAAGGGTGCGGGTTCGTGGGGGAACGCAAAGAGCAAGGGTGCGGGTTCGTGGGGGAACGCAAAGAGGAACCGTGCGGGTTCGTGGGGGAACGCAAAGAGGAACCGTGCGGGTTCGTGGGGGAACGCAAAGAGGAACCGTGCGGGTTCGTGGGGGAACGCAAAGAGGAACCGTGCGGGTTCGTGGGGGAACGCAAAGAGGAACCGTGCGGGTTCATGGGGGAACGAAAGAGCAAGGGTGCAGGTTCGTGGGGGAACGCAAAGAGCAAGGGTGCGGGTTCGTGGGGGAACGCAAAGAGCAAGGGTGCGGGTTCGTGGGGGAACGCAAAGAGCAAGGGTGCGGGTTCGTGGGGGAACGCAAAGAGCAAGGGTGTGGGTTCGTGGTGGAACGCAAAGAGTAAGGGTGCGGGTTCGTGGGGGAACGCAAAGAGCAAGGGTGCAGGTTCGTGGGGCAACGCAAAGAGGAACCGTGCGGGTTCGTGGGGGAACGCAAAGAGGAACGGTGCGGGTTCGTGGGGGAACGCAAAGAGCAACGGTGCGGGTTCGTGGGGGAACGCAAAGAGCAAGGGTGCGGGTTCATGGGGGAACGCAAAGAGGAACGGTGCGGGTTCTTGGGGAACGCAAAGAGCAAGGGTGCGGGTTCGTGGGGGAACGCAAAGAGCTAGGGTGCGGGTTCGTGGGGGAACGCAAAGAGGAACCGTGCAGGTTCGTGGGGGAACGCAAACGCAAAGAGCAAGGGTGCGGATTCGTGGGGGAATGCAAAGAGGAACGGTGCGGGTTCTTGGGGGAACGCAAAGAGGAACCGTGCGGGTTCGTGGGGGAACGCAAAGAGGAACCGTGCGGGTTCGTTGGGGAACGCAAAGAGCAAGGGTGCGGGTTCGTGGGGCAACGCAAAGAGGAACCGTGCGGGTTCGTGGGGGAACGAAAGAGCAAGGGTGCAGGTTCGTGGGGGAACGCAAAGAGCAAGGGTGCGGGTTCCTGGGGAACGCAAAGAGCAAGGGTGCGGGTTCGTGGGGGAACGCAAAGAGCAAGGGTGCGGGTTCGTGGGGGAACGCAAAGAGCAAGGGTGCGGGTTCGTGGGGGAATGCAAACGCAAAGAGCAAGGGTGCGGATTCGTGGGGGAACGCAAAGAGGAACGGTGCGGGTTCTTGGGGGAACGCAAAGAGCAAGGGTGCAGGTTCGTGTGGGAACGCAAAGAGAAAGGGTGCGGGTTCGTGGGGGAACGCAAAGAGCAAAAGTGCGGGTTCGTGGGGGAACGCAAAGAGCAAAAGTGCGGGTTCGTGGGGGAACGCAAAGAGGAACCGTGCGGGTTCGTGGGGGAACGCAAAGAGGAACCGTGCGGGTTCGTGGGGGAACGCAAAGAGGAACCGTGCGGGTTCGTGGGGGAACGCAAAGAGCAACGGTGCGGGTTCGTGGGGGAACGCAAAGACCAACGGTGCGGGTTCGTGGGGGAACGCAAAGAGGAACCGTGCGGGTTCGTGGGGGAACGCAAAGAGCAACGGTGCGGGTTCGTGGGGGAACGCAAAGAGCAAGGGTGCGGGTTCGTGGGGGAACGCAACGAGGAACCGTGCGGGTTCGTGGGGGAACGCAAAGAGGAACCGTGCGGGTTCGTGGGGGAACGCAAAGAGGAACCGTGCGGGTTCGTGGGGGAACGCAAAGAGCAAGGGTGCGGGTTCGTGTGGGAACGCAAAGAGCAAGGGTGCGGGTTCGTGGGGGAACGCAAAGAGCAAGGGTGCGGGTTCGTGGGGGAACGCAAAGAGGAACCGTGCGGGTTCATGGGGGAACGCAAAGAGCAAGGGTGCGGGTTCGTGGGGGAGCGCAAAGAGCAAGGGTGCGGGTTCGTGGGGGAACGCAAAGAGCAAGGGTGCGGGTTCGTGGGGGAACGCAAGGAGCAAGGGTGCGGGTTCGTGGGGGAACGCAAAGAGCAAGGGTGCGGGTTCGTGGGGGAACGCAAAGAGCAAGGGTGCGGGTTCGTGGGGGAACGCAAAGAGCAAGGGTGCGGGTTCGTGGGGGAACGCAAAGAGCAAGGGTGCGGGTTCGTGGGGGAACGCAAAGAGGAACCGTGCGGGTTCGTGGGGGAACGCCAGGAGCAACCGTGCGGGTTCGTGGGGGAACGCAAAGAGCAAGGGTGCGGGTTCGTGGGGGAACGCAAAGAGGAACCGTGCGGGTTCGTGGGGGAACGCAAAGAGGAACCGTGCGGGTTCGTGGGGGAACGCAAAGAGGAACCGTGCGGGTTCGTGGGGGAACGCAAGGAGCAACCGTGCAGGTTTGTGGGGGAACGCAAAGAGCAACCGTGCGGGTTCGTTGGGGAACGCAAGGAGCAACCGTGCAGGTTTGTGGGGGAACGCAAAGAGCAACCGTGCGGGTTTGTGGGGGAACGCAAAGAGCAAGGGTGCTGGTTCGTGGGGGAACGCAAAGAGCAAGGGTGTGGGTTCGTGGGGGAACGCAAAGAGGAACCGTGCGGGTTCGTGGGGGAACGCAAAGAGGAAGGGTGCGGGTTCATGGGGGAACGCAAAGAGCAAGGGTGCGGGTTCGTGGGGGAACGCAAAGAGGAACCGTGCGGGTTCTTGGGGGAACGCAAAGAGGAATGGTGCGGGTTCGTGGGGGAACGCAAAGAGCAAGGGTGCGGGTTCGTGGGGGAACGCAAAGAGGAACCGTGCGGGTTCGTGGGGGAACGCAAAGAGGAACCGTGCGGGTTCGTGGGGGAACGCAAAGAGGAACCGTGCGGGTTCGTGGGGGAACGCAAAGAGCAAGGGTGCGGGTTCGTGGGGGAACGCAAAGAGCAAGGGTGCGGGTTTGTGGGGGAACGCAAAGAGGAACGGAGCGGGTTCGTGGGGGAACGCAAAGAGCAAGGGGGCGGGTTCGTGGGGGAACGCAAAGAGCAAGGGTGCGGGTTCGTGGGGCAACGCAAAGAGGAACCGTGCGGGTTCGTGGGGGAACGAAAGAGCAAGGGTGCAGGTTCGTGGGGGAACGCAAAGAGCAAGGGTGCGGGTTCCTGGGGAACGCAAAGAGCAAGGGTGCGGGTTCGTGGGGGAACGCAAAGAGCAAGGGTGCGGGTTCGTGGGGGAACGCAAAGAGCAAGGGTGCGGGTTCGTGGGGGAATGCAAACGCAAAGAGCAAGGGTGCGGATTCGAAGGGGGAACGCAAAGAGGAACGGTGCGGGTTCTTGGGGGAACGCAAAGAGGAAGGGTGCAGGTTCGTGTGGGAACGCAAAGAGCAAGGGTGCGTGTTCGTGGGGGAACGCAAAGAGCAAGGGTGCGGGTTCGTGGGGGAACGCAAAGAGGAACCGTGCGGGTTCGTGGGGGAACGCAAAGAGGAACCGTGCGGGTTCGTGGGGGAACGCAAAGAGGAACCGTGCGGGTTCGTGGGGGAACGCAAAGAGCAACGGTGCGGGTTCGTGGGGGAACGCAAAGAGCAACGGTGCGGGTTCGTGGGGGAACGCAAAGAGGAACCGTGCGGGTTCGTGGGGGAACGCAAAGAGCAACGGTGCGGGTTCGTGGGGGAACGCAAAGAGCAAGGGTGCGGGTTCGTGGGGGAACGCAAAGAGCAAGGGTGCGGGTTCGTGGGGGAACGCAAAGAGCAAGGGTGCGGGTTCGTGGGGGAACGCAAAGAGGAACCGTGCGGGTTCATGGGGGAACGCAAAGAGCAAGGGTGCGGGTTCGTGGGGGAGCGCAAAGAAGAACCGTGCGGGATCGTGGGGGAACGCAAAGAGCAAGGGTGCGGGTTCGTGGCTGAACGCAAAGAGCAAGGGTGCGGGTTCGTGGGGGAACGCAAAGAGCAAGGGTGCGGGTTCGTGGGGGAACGCAAAGAGCAAGGGTGCGGGTTCGTGGGGGAACGCAAAGAGCAAGGGTGCGGGTTCGTGGGGGAACGCAAAGAGGAACCGTGCGGGTTCGTGGGGGAACGCAAAGAGGAACCGTGCGGGTTCGTGGGGGAACGCCAGGAGCAACCGTGCGGGTTCGTGGGGGAACGCAAAGAGCAACCGTGCGGGTTCGTGGGGGAACGCAAAGAGGAACCGTGCGGGTTCGTGGGGGAACGCAAAGAGGAACCGTGCGGGTTCGTGGGGGAACGCAAGGAGCAACCGTGCAGGTTTGTGGGGGAACGCAAAGAGCAACCGTGCGGGTTCGTTGGGGAACGCAAGGAGCAACCGTGCAGGTTTGTGGGGGAACGCAAAGAGCAACCGTGCGGGTCTGTGGGGGAACGCAAAGAGGAACCGTGCGGGTTCGTGGGGGAACGCAAAGAGCAAGGGTGTGGGTTCGTGGGGGAACGCAAAGAGGAACCGTGCGGGTTCGTGGGGGAACGCAAAGAGGAAGGGTGCGGGTTCATGGGGGAACGCAAAGAGCAAGGGTGCGGGTTCGTGGGGGAACGCAAAGAGGAACCGTGCGGGTTCTTGGGGGAACGCAAAGAGGAATGGTGCGGGTTCGTGGGGGAACGCAAAGAGCAAGGGTGCAGGTTCGTGGGGGAACGCAAAGAGGAACCGTGCGGGTTCGTGGGGGAACGCAAAGAGGAACCGTGCGGGTTCGTGGGGGAACGCAAAGAGGAACCGTGCGGGTTCGTGGGGGAACGCAAAGAGCAACGGTGCGGGTTCGTGGGGGAACGCAAAGACCAACGGTGCGGGTTCGTGGGGGAATGCAAAGAGGAACCGTGCGGGTTCGTGGGGGAACGCAAAGAGCAACGGTGCGGGTTCGTGGGGGAACGCAAAGAGCAAGGGTGCGGGTTCGTGGGGGAACGCAACGAGGAACCGTGCGGGTTCGTGGGGGAACGCAAAGAGGAACCGTGCGGGTTCGTGGGGGAACGCAAAGAGGAACCGTGCGGGTTCGTGGGGGAACGCAAAGAGCAAGGGTGCGGGTTCGTGGGGGAACGCAAAGAGCAAGGGTGCGGGTTCGTGGGGGAACGCAAAGAGGAACCGTGCAGGTTCGTGGGGGAACGCAAACGCAAAGAGCAAGGGTGCGGATTCGTGGGGGAATGCAAAGAGGAACGGTGCGGGTTCTTGGGGGAACGCAAAGAGGAACCGTGCGGGTTCGTGGGGGAACGCAAAGAGGAACCGTGCGGGTTCGTTGGGGAACGCAAAGAGCAAGGGTGCGGGTTCGTGGGGCAACGCAAAGAGGAACCGTGCGGGTTCGTGGGGGAACGAAAGAGCAAGGGTGCAGGTTCGTGGGGGAACGCAAAGAGCAAGGGTGCGGGTTCCTGGGGAACGCAAAGAGCAAGGGTGCGGGTTCGTGGGGGAACGCAAAGAGCAAGGGTGCGGGTTCGTGGGGGAACGCAACGAGGAACCGTGCGGGTTCGTGGGGGAACGCAAAGAGGAACCGTGCGGGTTCGTGGGGGAACGCAAAGAGGAACCGTGCGGGTTCGTGGGGGAACGCAAAGAGCAAGGGTGCGGGTTCGTGGGGGAACGCAAAGAGCAAGGGTGCGGGTTCGTGGGGGAACGCAAAGAGCAAGGGTGCGGGTTCGTGGGGGAACGCAACGAGGAACCGTGCGGGTTCGTGGGGGAACGCAAAGAGGAACCGTGCGGGTTCGTGGGGGAACGCAAAGAGGAACCGTGCGGGTTCGTGGGGGAACGCAAAGAGCAAGGGTGCGGGTTCGTGGGGGAACGCAAAGAGCAAGGGTGCGGGTTCGTGGGGGAACGCAAAGAGGAACCGTGCAGGTTCGTGGGGGAACGCAAACGCAAAGAGCAAGGGTGCGGATTCGTGGGGGAATGCAAAGAGGAACGGTGCGGGTTCTTGGGGGAACGCAAAGAGGAACCGTGCGGGTTCGTGGGGGAACGCAAAGAGGAACCGTGCGGGTTCGTTGGGGAACGCAAAGAGCAAGGGTGCGGTTTCGTGGGGCAACGCAAAGAGGAACCGTGCGGGTTCGTGGGGGAACGAAAGAGCAAGGGTGCAGGTTCGTGGGGGAACGCAAAGAGCAAGGGTGCGGGTTCCTGGGGAACGCAAAGAGCAAGGGTGCGGGTTCGTGGGGGAACGCAAAGAGCAAGGGTGCGGGTTCGTGGGGGAACGCAAAGAGCAAGGGTGCGGGTTCGTGGGGGAATGCAAACGCAAAGAGCAAGGGTGCGGATTCGTGGGGGAACGCAAAGAGGAACGGTGCGGGTTCTTGGGGGAACGCAAAGAGCAAGGGTGCAGGTTCGTGTGGGAACGCAAAGAGAAAGGGTGCGGGTTCGTGGGGGAACGCAAAGAGCAAAAGTGCGGGTTCGTGGGGGAACGCAAAGAGCAAAAGTGCGGGTTCGTGGGGGAACGCAAAGAGGAACCGTGCGGGTTCGTGGGGGAACGCAAAGAGGAACCGTGCGGGTTCGTGGGGGAACGCAAAGAGGAACCGTGCGGGTTCGTGGGGGAACGCAAAGAGCAACGGTGCGGGTTCGTGGGGGAACGCAAAGACCAACGGTGCGGGTTCGTGGGGGAACGCAAAGAGGAACCGTGCGGGTTCGTGGGGGAACGCAAAGAGCAACGGTGCGGGTTCGTGGGGGAACGCAAAGAGCAAGGGTGCGGGTTCGTGGGGGAACGCAACGAGGAACCGTGCGGGTTCGTGGGGGAACGCAAAGAGGAACCGTGCGGGTTCGTGGGGGAACGCAAAGAGGAACCGTGCGGGTTCGTGGGGGAACGCAAAGAGCAAGGGTGCGGGTTCGTGTGGGAACGCAAAGAGCAAGGGTGCGGGTTCGTGGGGAACGCAAAGAGCAAGGGTGCGGGTTCGTGGGGGAACGCAAAGAGGAACCGTGCGGGTTCATGGGGGAACGCAAAGAGCAAGGGTGCGGGTTCGTGGGGGAGCGCAAAGAGCAAGGGTGCGGGTTCGTGGGGGAACGCAAAGAGCAAGGGTGCGGGTTCGTGGGGGAACGCAAGGAGCAAGGGTGCGGGTTCGTGGGGGAACGCAAAGAGCAAGGGTGCGGGTTCGTGGGGGAACGCAAAGAGCAAGGGTGCGGGTTCGTGGGGGAACGCAAAGAGCAAGGGTGCGGGTTCGTGGGGGAACGCAAAGAGCAAGGGTGCGGGTTCGTGGGGGAACGCAAAGAGGAACCGTGCGGGTTCGTGGGGGAACGCCAGGAGCAACCGTGCGGGTTCGTGGGGGAACGCAAAGAGCAAGGGTGCGGGTTCGTGGGGGAACGCAAAGAGGAACCGTGCGGGTTCGTGGGGGAACGCAAAGAGGAACCGTGCGGGTTCGTGGGGGAACGCAAAGAGGAACCGTGCGGGTTCGTGGGGGAACGCAAGGAGCAACCGTGCAGGTTTGTGGGGGAACGCAAAGAGCAACCGTGCGGGTTCGTTGGGGAACGCAAGGAGCAACCGTGCAGGTTTGTGGGGGAACGCAAAGAGCAACCGTGCGGGTTTGTGGGGGAACGCAAAGAGCAAGGGTGCTGGTTCGTGGGGGAACGCAAAGAGCAAGGGTGTGGGTTCGTGGGGGAACGCAAAGAGGAACCGTGCGGGTTCGTGGGGGAACGCAAAGAGGAAGGGTGCGGGTTCATGGGGGAACGCAAAGAGCAAGGGTGCGGGTTCGTGGGGGAACGCAAAGAGGAACCGTGCGGGTTCTTGGGGGAACGCAAAGAGGAATGGTGCGGGTTCGTGGGGGAACGCAAAGAGCAAGGGTGCGGGTTCGTGGGGGAACGCAAAGAGGAACCGTGCGGGTTCGTGGGGGAACGCAAAGAGGAACCGTGCGGGTTCGTGGGGGAACGCAAAGAGGAACCGTGCGGGTTCGTGGGGGAACGCAAAGAGCAAGGGTGCGGGTTCGTGGGGGAACGCAAAGAGCAAGGGTGCGGGTTTGTGGGGGAACGCAAAGAGGAACGGAGCGGGTTCGTGGGGGAACGCAAAGAGCAAGGGGGCGGGTTCGTGGGGGAACGCAAAGAGCAAGGGTGCGGGTTCGTGGGGCAACGCAAAGAGGAACCGTGCGGGTTCGTGGGGGAACGAAAGAGCAAGGGTGCAGGTTCGTGGGGGAACGCAAAGAGCAAGGGTGCGGGTTCCTGGGGAACGCAAAGAGCAAGGGTGCGGGTTCGTGGGGGAACGCAAAGAGCAAGGGTGCGGGTTCGTGGGGGAACGCAAAGAGCAAGGGTGCGGGTTCGTGGGGGAATGCAAACGCAAAGAGCAAGGGTGCGGATTCGAAGGGGGAACGCAAAGAGGAACGGTGCGGGTTCTTGGGGGAACGCAAAGAGGAAGGGTGCAGGTTCGTGTGGGAACGCAAAGAGCAAGGGTGCGTGTTCGTGGGGGAACGCAAAGAGCAAGGGTGCGGGTTCGTGGGGGAACGCAAAGAGGAACCGTGCGGGTTCGTGGGGGAACGCAAAGAGGAACCGTGCGGGTTCGTGGGGGAACGCAAAGAGGAACCGTGCGGGTTCGTGGGGGAACGCAAAGAGCAACGGTGCGGGTTCGTGGGGGAACGCAAAGAGCAACGGTGCGGGTTCGTGGGGGAACGCAAAGAGGAACCGTGCGGGTTCGTGGGGGAACGCAAAGAGCAACGGTGCGGGTTCGTGGGGGAACGCAAAGAGCAAGGGTGCGGGTTCGTGGGGGAACGCAAAGAGCAAGGGTGCGGGTTCGTGGGGGAACGCAAAGAGCAAGGGTGCGGGTTCGTGGGGGAACGCAAAGAGGAACCGTGCGGGTTCATGGGGGAACGCAAAGAGCAAGGGTGCGGGTTCGTGGGGGAGCGCAAAGAAGAACCGTGCGGGATCGTGGGGGAACGCAAAGAGCAAGGGTGCGGGTTCGTGGCTGAACGCAAAGAGCAAGGGTGCGGGTTCGTGGGGGAACGCAAAGAGCAAGGGTGCGGGTTCGTGGGGGAACGCAAAGAGCAAGGGTGCGGGTTCGTGGGGGAACGCAAAGAGCAAGGGTGCGGGTTCGTGGGGGAACGCAAAGAGGAACCGTGCGGGTTCGTGGGGGAACGCAAAGAGGAACCGTGCGGGTTCGTGGGGGAACGCCAGGAGCAACCGTGCGGGTTCGTGGGGGAACGCAAAGAGCAACCGTGCGGGTTCGTGGGGGAACGCAAAGAGGAACCGTGCGGGTTCGTGGGGGAACGCAAAGAGGAACCGTGCGGGTTCGTGGGGGAACGCAAGGAGCAACCGTGCAGGTTTGTGGGGGAACGCAAAGAGCAACCGTGCGGGTTCGTTGGGGAACGCAAGGAGCAACCGTGCAGGTTTGTGGGGGAACGCAAAGAGCAACCGTGCGGGTCTGTGGGGGAACGCAAAGAGGAACCGTGCGGGTTCGTGGGGGAACGCAAAGAGCAAGGGTGTGGGTTCGTGGGGGAACGCAAAGAGGAACCGTGCGGGTTCGTGGGGGAACGCAAAGAGGAAGGGTGCGGGTTCATGGGGGAACGCAAAGAGCAAGGGTGCGGGTTCGTGGGGGAACGCAAAGAGGAACCGTGCGGGTTCTTGGGGGAACGCAAAGAGGAATGGTGCGGGTTCGTGGGGGAACGCAAAGAGCAAGGGTGCAGGTTCGTGGGGGAACGCAAAGAGGAACCGTGCGGGTTCGTGGGGGAACGCAAAGAGGAACCGTGCGGGTTCGTGGGGGAACGCAAAGAGGAACCGTGCGGGTTCGTGGGGGAACGCAAAGAGCAACGGTGCGGGTTCGTGGGGGAACGCAAAGACCAACGGTGCGGGTTCGTGGGGGAACGCAAAGAGGAACCGTGCGGGTTCGTGGGGGAACGCAAAGAGCAACGGTGCGGGTTCGTGGGGGAACGCAAAGAGCAAGGGTGCGGGTTCGTGGGGGAACGCAACGAGGAACCGTGCGGGTTCGTGGGGGAACGCAAAGAGGAACCGTGCGGGTTCGTGGGGGAACACAAAGAGGAACCGTGCGGGTTCGTGGGGGAACGCAAAGAGCAAGGGTGCGGGTTCGTGTGGGAACGCAAAGAGCAAGGGTGCGGGTTCGTGGGGGAACGCAAAGAGCAAGGGTGCGGGTTCGTGGGGGAACGCAAAGAGGAACCGTGCGGGTTCATGGGGGAACGCAAAGAGCAAGGGTGCGGGTTCGTGGGGGAGCGCAAAGAGCAAGGGTGCGGGTTCGTGGGGGAACGCAAAGAGCAAGGGTGCGGGTTCGTGGGGGAACGCAAGGAGCAAGGGTGCGGGTTCGTGGGGGAACGCAAAGAGCAAGGGTGCGGGTTCGTGGGGGAACGCAAAGAGCAAGGGTGCGGGTTCGTGGGGGAACGCAAAGAGCAAGGGTGCGGGTTCGTGGGGGAACGCAAAGAGCAAGGGTGCGGGTTCGTGGGGGAACGCAAAGAGGAACCGTGCGGGTTCGTGGGGGAACGCCAGGAGCAACCGTGCGGGTTCGTGGGGGAACGCAAAGAGCAAGGGTGCGGGTTCGTGGGGGAACGCAAAGAGGAACCGTGCGGGTTCGTGGGGGAACGCAAAGAGGAACCGTGCGGGTTCGTGGGGGAACGCAAGGAGCAACCGTGCAGGTTTGTGGGGGAACGCAAAGAGCAACCGTGCGGGTTCATGGGGGAACGCAAAGAGCAAGGGTGCGGGTTCGTGGGGGAACGCAAAGAGCAACCGTGCGGGTTTGTGGGGGAACGCAAAGAGCAAGGGTGCGGGTTCGTGGGGGAACGCAAAGAGCAAGGGTGTGGGTTCGTGGGGGAACGCAAAGAGGAACCGTGCGGGTTCGTGGGGGAACGCAAAGAGGAAGGGTGCGGGTTCATGGGGGAACGCAAAGAGCAAGGGTGCGGGTTCGTGGGGGAACGCAAAGAGGAACCGTGCGGGTTCTTGGGGGAACGCAAAGAGGAATGGTGCGGGTTCGTGGGGGAACGCAAAGAGCAAGGGTGCGGGTTCGTGGGGGAACGCAAAGAGGAACCGTGCGGGTTCGTGGGGGAACGCAAAGAGGAACCGTGCGGGTTCGTGGGGGAACGCAAAGAGGAACCGTGCGGGTTCGTGGGGGAACGCAAAGAGCAAGGGTGCGGGTTCGTGGGGGAACGCAAAGAGCAAGGGTGCGGGTTCGTGGGGGAACGCAAAGAGCAAGGGTGCGGGTTTGTGGGGGAACGCAAAGAGGAACGGAGCGGGTTCGTGGGGGAACGCAAAGAGCAAGGGGGCGGGTTCGTGGGGGAACGCAAAGAGCAAGGGTGCGGGTTCGTGGGGCAACGCAAAGAGCAAGGGTGCGGGTTCGTGGGGGAACGAAAGAGCAAGGGTGCAGGTTCGTGGGGGAACGCAAAGAGCAAGGGTGCGGGTTCCTGGGGAACGCAAAGAGCAAGGGTGCGGGTTCGTGGGGGAACGCAAAGAGCAAGGGTGCGGGTTCGTGGGGGAACGCAAAGAGCAAGGGTGCGGGTTCGTGGGGGAATGCAAACGCAAAGAGCAAGGGTGCGGATTCGTGGGGGAACGCAAAGAGGAACGGTGCGGGTTCTTGGGGGAACGCAAAGAGGAAGGGTGCAGGTTCGTGTGGGAACGCAAAGAGCAAGGGTGCGTGTTCGTGGGGGAACGCAAAGAGCAAGGGTGCGGGTTCGTGGGGGAACGCAAAGAGGAACCGTGCGGGTTCGTGGGGGAACGCAAAGAGGAACCGTGCGGGTTCGTGGGGGAACGCAAAGAGCAAGGGTGCGGGTTCGTGGGGGAACGCAAAGAGCAACGGTGCGGGTTCGTGGGGGAACGCAAAGAGCAACGGTGCGGGTTCGTGGGGGAACGCAAAGAGGAACCGTGCGGGATCGTGGGGGAACGCAAAGAGCAAGGGTGCGGGTTCGTGGCTGAACGCAAAGAGCAAGGGTGCGGGTTCGTGGGGGAACGCAAAGAGCAAGGGTGCGGGTTCGTGGGGGAACGCAAAGAGCAAGGGTGCGGGTTCGTGGGGGAACGCAAAGAGCAAGGGTGCGGGTTCGTGGGGGAACGCAAAGAGGAACCGTGCGGGTTCTTGGGGGAACGCAAAGAGGAATGGTGCGGGTTCGTGGGGGAACGCAAAGAGCAAGGGTGCGGGTTCGTGGGGGAACGCAAAGAGGAACCGTGCGGGTTCGTGGGGGAACGCAAAGAGGAACCGTGCGGGTTCGTGGGGGAACGCAAAGAGCAAGGGTGCGGGTTCGTGGGGGAACGCAAAGAGCA
>JAUPFR010000462.1:0-18238 GCA_036925125.1 Oreortyx pictus | reverse complement strand
GCAAATGTGGGGCGGTGTGTGGGGCTGTGGGTGCTGGGCTGGTTATGGGGCGCAGTGTGGGGCTTGTGGGGCACAACGCGGCGCTGTGGGGCGCAGTGTGGGGCTGCAGAAGCTCCGCTATGGGGTGCGCCCCACAAGTGTGGGGCAGCGGGGTGATCTGGGTCGCAGCAGCACACGGAGACGTGGGAGGAACCGCGATCCTTCACAACACCGCAATGGCAACAACAGCGCAACAACACTGCAACGCAACACCGCCACGCAACACCGCGGTGGTATTGTGATACCGCGACGCAACACCGCAACGCAACACCGTCACAACGCCGCAACGCAACAACGCCGCGGTGACGCCGTCACAACACCGTGACGCAACAACACCGCAACACAGCACTGCAGTGACACTGTGACACCACAACGCAACAACACAGTGACACTGTGACACAACACCGCGACACAACACCGCAGTGACACTGCGACACTGTGACAACACTGCGACGCAGCACTGCGACGCAACACAACGTCGCAATGACACTGTGACACTGTGACACAACACCACGACGCAACATCACCACAATGCAACACTGCAGTGACACTGTGACGACACCGCGACGCAGCACTGCGGCGCAACACAACGTCGCGATGACACCGTGACACTGTGACACAACACCGCAACGCTGCGATGACACTGTGATAATATAATGACACCGCAACGCAACAACGCCGCGGTGACACCGTTACAACCGCAACGACACCGCGACGATGGCACCGTGACAACGCAACACCGCAACGCAGCGCCGCGGTGACACCGTGACAGCGCGAGGACGCAACAACACAACACCGCAACGCAGCTCCACAATGGCGGCACTGTGACGTTGTAACAACGCGACAACGCGACACTGTAACATCGCAACAACGCCGCGGTGACACTGTTACAACCGCAACGACACCACGACGGTGGCACTGTGACAGCGCGACAACACCACAACACCACAGCAACACAACACCGCACCGCGGTGACACCGCTACAGCCGCAACAACACAACAGCACCACAGTGACACCGTGACAGCGCAACAATGCAATGCCGTGGTGACACTGTTACAACCACAATGACACCGCGACGATGGCACCGTGACAGCGCGACAACGCAACAACACCGCAACACCGCGACGATGGCACCGTGACAGCGCGACAACGCAGCGCCGCGGTGACACCGTTACAACCGCGACGACGCAACAACACCACAACGGCGCCGCGGTGACACCGTGACAGCGCGGTCCGGTGGTGATCGGCCGTTATCTGCGGGGAAGCGGAGCGGGGGATGGGCGCTACAGGCGGGGCGCGATGTGGGGCGGGGCGCGATGTGGGGCGGGGCGCGGTGTGGGGGGGGGGAGGGGGCGGCTCTGCCCCATAGCGACGCGCGGTGGTGGGGTGGGCTGCACCGGGACTCCGCTGTGGGGTGGGGGAGGGGGGGGGGTCCGACGGTACTCCGACTGTAGGGGGCATCCGGGGGGCGGTTGTTGGGGGGGGGGGGGAGGGGACCCACAAGTGTCACCGCCCCCCCCCCCCCACCCCCACCCCGAACACTCGGCCCCACATTTTGGGGGGGGGTGGGGGAGGACGCAATGGGGGCGCACTACGGGATGGGATAAAGGGGCTCTGCCCCACAGATGGACGGGACCTCCCTGGAATCTATGGGTCCCATAGGTCTACGAGAACTCCCCAAACCCACATCCCCCCCCCCCCCGCCCCCCCCCAGCCCCACATCCCCCCCCCAGCCCCACATCCCTCCCAAACCCCACATCTCCTCCAGCCCCATATCGCCCTTCCCCAGCCCCACACCCCCCCGAGCCCCACATCCCCCCCAGCCCCACGTCCCCTTCCAGCCCCACATACCCCACATCCCCCCCAGCCCCATATACACCCAGCCCCCCCAGCCCCACACCCCCCCCAGCCCCATATACCCCCCAGCCCCACATGCCCCACACCCCCCCCAAGCCCTACACCCCCCAGCCCCACAACCCCCGGCCCCACATGCCCCACACCCCCCAGCCCTATACCCCCCCAGCCCCACACCCCTCAGCCCCACATGCCCCACCCCCCCCCAGCCCCATATCCCCCCCAGCCCCATATACTCCCCAGCCCCACATGCCCCACACTCCCCAGCCCTATACCCCCCAGCCCCACACCCCTCCGCCCCACATGCCCCACACCCCCCCAGCCCCACACCCCTCAGCCCCACATGACCCACACCCCCCAGCCCTATACCCCCCCAGCCCCACACCCCTCAGCCCCACATGCCCCACACCTCCCAGCCCCATATACCCCCCAGCCCCACATGCCCCACACACCCCCCAGCCCCACATGCCCCACACCCCCCCCAGCCCTATACCCCCCAGCCCCACACCCCTCAGCCCCACATGCCCCACCCCCCCCCAGCCCCATATACCCCCCAGCCCCATATAGCCCCCAGCCCCACATGCCCCACACCCCCCAGCCCCACATCCCCCCTAGCCCCACATCCCCCCCAGCCCTATACCCCCCAGCCCCACACCCCTCAGCCCCACATGCCCCACCCCCCCCCCAGCCCCACATCCCCCCCAGCCCCATATACTCCCCAGCCCCACATGCCCCACACCCCCCAGCCCCACATCCCCCCTAGCCCCACATCCCCCCCAGCCCTATACCCCCCAGCCCCACACCCCTCAGCCCCACATGCCCCACCCCCCCCCAGCCCCACATCCCCCCCAGCCCCATATACCCCCCAGCCCCACATGCCCCACACACCCCCCAGCCCCACATGCCCCACACCCCCCCAGCCCTATACCCCCAGCCCCACACCCCTCAGCCCCACATGCCCCACCCCCCCCCAGCCCCATATACCCCCCAGCCCCATATAGCCCCCAGCCCCACATGCCCCACACCCCCCAGCCCCACATCCCCCCTAGCCCCACATCCCCCCCAGCCCTATACCCCCCAGCCCCACACCCCTCAGCCCCACATGCCCCACCCCCCCCCCAGCCCCACATCCCCCCCAGCCCCATATACTCCCCAGCCCCACATGCCCCACACCCCCCCCAGCCCTATACCCCCCAGCCCCACAAGTGCCGCTGCCGTTCACTTGTAGAGGAGGTGCACGCGGCTGCCGTGGCAGTTCCCGCGCCCCACGGCGTCGGCGTGCTCGGCCGCCAGGCAGCGCGCCAGGCTGGGCTGGTAGAGCGGCCCCGCGCCGTGGGGCGCGCCGCCGTGGGGCGGGCTGTGGGGCGCGCCGCCGTGGGGCGGGCTGTGGGGCGCGGCGGTGTTGGCGGCGGAGGAGCGGCGGCGCGAGCGGAGCTGGCGGTCGTGGAGCTGCTGCCGGAGCTCCGACACGCGCTCCTCCTTCTGCAATGGGGCGAGCACTTATGGGGCGCCCCACAGCCGCCCCACAGCTGGGGGGGGGGGAGGGGGGGAAGGGGGCAGAGGGGTGAGGGGGGAGGGGGGAGACAATCTGTCTGTGGGGTGTGTGATGAGCGTCTGTGGGGCGTGATGAGCGTCTATGGGGTGTGATGGGCAGCTATGGGGCGTGATGGGCAGCTATGGGGTGTGATGGGCAGCTGTGGGGTGTGATGGGCAGCTGTGGGGTGTGATGGGCAGCTATGGGGTGTGATGGGCAGCTGTGGGGCACAACGAGCATCTGTGGGGTGTGATGAGTGTCTATGGGGCGTGATGAGTGTCTATGGGGTGTGATGTGCGTCTATGGGGCACCCCCCTGTGGCTATGGGGCATCCCCTCCCTTCTATAGGGCAGTCCCCCTGTGGCTATGGGGCAGCGCTCCCCCCGCTATGGGGCAGCCCCTCCCCCGCTATGGGGCACCCCCCCCCCCTGCTATAGGGCACCCCCTGTTGCTATGGGGCATCCCCTCCCCCTGCTATGGGGCAGCCCCCACCCCACTATGGGGCACCCCCTGTGGCTATGGGGCATCCCCTCCCCCGCTATGGGGCACCCCCGTCCCCCCACTATGGGGCAGTCCCCCCCCCGTGCTATGGGGCACCCCCTGTGGCTATGGGGCATCCCGCCCCCCCACTATGGGGCATCTCCCCCCCAGCTATGGGGCATCCCCTCCCCCCGCTATGGGGCATCTACCCCCCCACTATGGGGCAGCCCCTCCTCCACTATGGGGCACCCCCTGTGGCTATGGGGCAGTCCCCCTGTGGCTATGGGGCAGCCCCTCCCCCCGCGCTATGGGGCATCCCCTGCCCCGCGCTATGGGGCAGCCCCCCGCGCTATGGGGCAGCCCCCCGCGCTATGGGGCATCCCCTCCCCCGCGCTATGGGGCAGCCCCTCCCCCCGCGCTATGGGGCAGCCCCTCCCCCCGCGCTATGGGGCAGCCCCTCCCCCCGCGCTATGGGGCAGCCCCCCGCGCTCTGGGGCAGCCCCTCCCCCCGCGCTATGGGGCAGCCCCCTGCGCTATGGGGCAGCCCCTCCCCCCGCGCTATGGGGCAGCCCCCTGCGCTATGGGGCAGCCCCTCCCCCCGCGCTATGGGGCAGCCCCTCCTCCACTATGGGGCACCCCCCTGTGGCTATGGGGCAGTCCCCCTGTGGCTATGGGGCAGCCCCTCCCCCCGCGCTATGGGGCAGCCCCCCGCGCTATGGGGCAGCCCCTCCCCCACTATGGGGCACCCCCCTGCGGCTATGGGGCAGTCCCCCTGTGGCTATGGGGCATCCCCTGCCCCGCGCTATGGGGCAGCCCCCTGCGCTATGGGGCAGCCCCTCCCCCACTATGGGGCACCCCCCTGCGGCTATGGGGCAGTCCCCCTGTGGCTATGGGGCATCCCCTGCCCCGCGCTATGGGGCAGCCCCCCGCGCTATGGGGCAGCCCCCCGCGCTATGGGGCATCCCCTCCCCCGCGCTATGGGGCAGCCCCTCCCCCCGCGCTATGGGGCATCCCCTCCCCCGCGCTATGGGGCAGCCCCTCCCCCCGCGCTATGGGGCAGCCCCCCGCGCTATGGGGCAGCCCCCCAGCGCTATGGGGGCAGCCCCCCACGCTATGGGGCAGCCCCTCCCCCCGCGCTATGGGGCAGCCCCCCGCGCTCTGGGGCAGCCCCTCCCCCCACGCTATGGGGCAGCCCCTCCCCCCGAGCTATGGGGCAGCCCCTCCCCCCGCGCTATGGGGCAGCCCCTCCCCCACTATGGGGCACCCCCTGTGGCTATGGGGCAGTCCCCCTGTGGCTATGGGGCAGCCCCTCCCCCCGCGCTATGGGGCATCCCCTGCCCCGCGCTATGGGGCAGCCCCCCGCGCTATGGGGCAGCCCCTCCCGCACTATGGGGCACCCCCCTGTGGCTATGGGGCAGTCCCCCTGTGGCTATGGGGCATCCCCTGCCCCGCGCTATGGGGCAGCCCCCCGCGCTATGGGGCAGCCCCCCGCGCTCTGGGGCGCGGCCGTGGGGCGGCGCACCTGCGCGATGATGCGCTGCAGTTCGCGGTTCTCCTTCTCGAGAAGTCGCGACTTCTCCTCATCGTTGTTGTTGGTGGAAGAGGCGGTTTTGGCCGCGTCCGAATGCGGCTCCGACTGCCACTCCCGCGCGTGATCACCCGCCGCATCTGGAGCCGTCAATTAGCGAATTCATTCACTAATTAACTAACTAACGCTGCGACCCGGCTGCCACTCCCCGCGCGTGATCACCCGCCGCATCTGGAGCCGTCAATTAGCGAATTCATTCACTAATTAACTAACTAACGCTGCGACCCGGCTGCCACTCCCCGCGCGTGATCACCCGCCGCATCGGTGCGCATAATTAATTAACTAATTAACTAATTAATGGTGAGACACCGTTAGTGATCACGCAGCGCATCTGTGCCCCCAAACCCGGAGTGGATCCCATATCCCCGAACTGATCAACTCACCCCACACCCCACACATCACGCCCCACACCCCACACATCACACCCCACACCTTACACCCCACACCCCACACCTTACACCCCACACATCACACCCCACACCCCACACATCACACCCCACACCTTACACCCCACACCCCACACCTTACACCCCACACATCACACCCCACACCCCACACCTTACACCCCACACCCGAGCTCACCCCACGGATCTGACCCCACACCTGAGCTCACCCCACATCCACACTGACCCCACACCTGAGCTGACCCCACAGAGCTGACCCCACACCCCACACCCACGCCGACCCCACACCCGCTCTGACCCCACACCTGCTCTGACCCACACCTGATCTGACCCCACACCTGATCTGACCCCACATCCATACTGACCCCACAGAGCTGACCCCACACCTGATCTGACCCCACACCCGATCTGACCCACAACTGAGCTCACCCCACACCTGCTCTGACCCCACACCTGAGCTCACCCCACACCTGCTCTGACCCCACACCTGAGCTCACCCCACACCTGAGCTCACCCCACACCTGAGCTCACCCCACACCCACGCCGACCCCACACCCGATCTGACCCCACACCTGATCTGACCCCACAGAGCTGACCCCACACCCTTACTGACCCCACACCTGCTCTGACCCCACACCTGCTCTGACCCACACCTGCTCTGACCCCACACCTGATCTGACCCCACACCTGCTCTGACCCCACACCTGCTCTGACCCACACCTGAGCTCACCCCACACCTGATGTGACCCCACACCTGATGTGACCCCACACCTGCTCTGACCCCACACCCGATCTGACCCCACACCCGATCTGACCCCACACCTGATCTGACCCCACACCCGATCTGACCCCACACCCGATCTGACCCCACACCTGATCTGACCCCACACCCGATCTGACCCCACACCCACGCCGACCCCACACCCGATCTGACCCCACACCCGATCTGACCCCACACCCGATCTGACCCCACACCCACGCCGACCCCACACCCGATCTGACCCCACACCTGATCTGACCCCACACCCGATCTGACCCCACACCCACGCCGACCCCACACCCGATCTGACCCCACACCCGATCTGACCCCACACCCACGCCGACCCCACACCCGATCTGACCCCACACCCACTCTGACCCCACACCCGATCTGACCCCACACCCACTCTGACCCCACACCCGATCTGACCCCACACCCACGCCGACCCCACGGGCGGAGCCGCGTTCACCTTTGGGACGAAGAGAACCACCAAAGTGATGTAGGACGAGAACACGACGGCCAACGCCGCGAAGGCGAAAGCGGCGTCCTGCTGGCTGCTCAGGATCATCGTCACCGGCGCCGTGATCAGGCACAGCACCTGTGGGGCAATGTGTGGGGCAGGGGGTCACGCTGTGGGGCAGGCAATGTGTGGGGCAGGGGGTCACGCTGTGGGGCAGCGTCCTGCTGGCTGCTCAGGATCATCGTCACCGGCGCCGTGATCAGGCACAGCACCTGTGGGGCAATGTGTGGGGCAGGGGGTCACGCTGTGGGGCAGGCAATGTGTGGGGCAGGGGGTCACGCTGTGGGGCAGGCAATGTGTGGGGCAGGGGGTCACGCTGTGGGGCAGCGTCCTGCTGGCTGCTCAGGATCATCGTCACCGGCGCCGTGATCAGGCACAGCACCTGTGGGGCAATGTGTGGGGCAGGGGGTCACGCTGTGGGGCAGGCAATGTGTGGGGCAGGGGGTCACGCTGTGGGGCAGGCAATGTGTGGGGCAGGGGGTCACGCTGTGGGGCAGCGTCCTGCTGGCTGCTCAGGATCATCGTCACCGGCGCCGTGATCAGGCACAGCACCTGTGGGGCAATGTGTGGGGCAGGGGGTCACGCTGTGGGGCAGGCAATGTGTGGGGCAGGGGGTCACGCTGTGGGGCAGCGTCCTGCTGGCTGCTCAGGATCATCGTCACCGGCGCCGTGATCAGGCACAGCACCTGTGGGGCAATGTGTGGGGCAGGGGGTCACGCTGTGGGGCAGGCAATGTGTGGGGCAGGGGGTCACGCTGTGGGGCAGCGTCCTGCTGGCTGCTCAGGATCATCGTCACCGGCGCCGTGATCAGGCACAGCACCTGTGGGGCAATGTGTGGGGCAGGGGGTCACGCTGTGGGGCAGGCAATGTGTGGGGCAGGGGGTCACGCTGTGGGGCAGCGTCCTGCTGGCTGCTCAGGATCATCGTCACCGGCGCCGTGATCAGGCACAGCACCTGTGGGGCAATGTGTGGGGCAGGGGGTCACGCTGTGGGGCAGGCAATGTGTGGGGCAGGGGGTCACGCTGTGGGGCAGCGTCCTGCTGGCTGCTCAGGATCATCGTCACCGGCGCCGTGATCAGGCACAGCACCTGTGGGGCAATGTGTGGGGCAGGGGGTCACGCTGTGGGGCAGGGGGTCACGCTGTGGGGCAGGCAATGTGTGGGGCAGGGGGTCACGCTGTGGGGCAGCGTCCTGCTGGCTGCTCAGGATCATCGTCACCGGCGCCGTGATCAGGCACAGCACCTGTGGGGCAATGTGTGGGGCAGGGGGTCACGCTGTGGGGCAGGCAATGTGTGGGGCAGGGGGTCACGCTGTGGGGCAGCGTCCTGCTGGCTGCTCAGGATCATCGTCACCGGCGCCGTGATCAGGCACAGCACCTGTGGGGCAATGTGTGGGGCAGGGGGTCACGCTGTGGGGCAGGCAATGTGTGGGGCAGGGGGTCACGCTGTGGGGCAGCGTCCTGCTGGCTGCTCAGGATCATCGTCACCGGCGCCGTGATCAGGCACAGCACCTGTGGGGCAATGTGTGGGGCAGGGGGTCACGCTGTGGGGCAGGCAATGTGTGGGGCAGGGGGTCACGCTGTGGGGCAGCGTCCTGCTGGCTGCTCAGGATCATCGTCACCGGCGCCGTGATCAGGCACAGCACCTGTGGGGCAATGTGTGGGGCAGGGGGTCACGCTGTGGGGCAGGCAATGTGTGGGGCAGGGGGTCACGCTGTGGGGCAGCGTCCTGCTGGCTGCTCAGGATCATCGTCACCGGCGCCGTGATCAGGCACAGCACCTGTGGGGCAATGTGTGGGGCAGGGGGTCACGCTGTGGGGCAGCGTCCTGCTGGCTGCTCAGGATCATCGTCACCGGCGCCGTGATCAGGCACAGCACCTGTGGGGCAATGTGTGGGGCAGGGGGTCACGCTGTGGGGCAGCGTCCTGCTGGCTGCTCAGGATCATCGTCACCGGCGCCGTGATCAGGCACAGCACCTGTGGGGCAATGTGTGGGGCAGGGGGTCACGCTGTGGGGCAGGCAATGTGTGGGGCAGGGGGTCACGCTGTGGGGCAGCGTCCTGCTGGCTGCTCAGGATCATCGTCACCGGCGCCGTGATCAGGCACAGCACCTGTGGGGCAATGTGTGGGGCAGGGGGTCACGCTGTGGGGCAGGCAATGTGTGGGGCAGGGGGTCACGCTGTGGGGCAGCGTCCTGCTGGCTGCTCAGGATCATCGTCACCGGCGCCGTGATCAGGCACAGCACCTGTGGGGCAATGTGTGGGGCAGGGGGTCACGCTGTGGGGCAGGCAATGTGTGGGGCAGGGGGTCACGCTGTGGGGCAGCGTCCTGCTGGCTGCTCAGGATCATCGTCACCGGCGCCGTGATCAGGCACAGCACCTGTGGGGCAATGTGTGGGGCAGGGGGTCACGCTGTGGGGCAGGCAATGTGTGGGGCAGGGGGTCACGCTGTGGGGCAGGCAATGTGTGGGGCAGGGGGTCACGCTGTGGGGCAGCGTCCTGCTGGCTGCTCAGGATCATCGTCACCGGCGCCGTGATCAGGCACAGCACCTGTGGGGCAATGTGTGGGGCAGGGGGTCACGCTGTGGGGCAGGCAATGTGTGGGGCAGGGGGTCACGCTGTGGGGCAGGCAATGTGTGGGGCAGGGGGTCACGCTGTGGGGCAGCGTCCTGCTGGCTGCTCAGGATCATCGTCACCGGCGCCGTGATCAGGCACAGCACCTGTGGGGCAATGTGTGGGGCAGGGGGTCACGCTGTGGGGCAGGCAATGTGTGGGGCAGGGGGTCACGCTGTGGGGCAGCGTCCTGCTGGCTGCTCAGGATCATCGTCACCGGCGCCGTGATCAGGCACAGCACCTGTGGGGCAATGTGTGGGGCAGGGGGTCACGCTGTGGGGCAGGCAATGTGTGGGGCAGGGGGTCACGCTGTGGGGCAGGCAATGTGTGGGGCAGGGGGTCACGCTGTGGGGCAGCGTCCTGCTGGCTGCTCAGGATCATCGTCACCGGCGCCGTGATCAGGCACAGCACCTGTGGGGCAATGTGTGGGGCAGGGGGTCACGCTGTGGGGCAGGCAATGTGTGGGGCAGGGGGTCACGCTGTGGGGCAGCGTCCTGCTGGCTGCTCAGGATCATCGTCACCGGCGCCGTGATCAGGCACAGCACCTGTGGGGCAATGTGTGGGGCAGGGGGTCACGCTGTGGGGCAGGCAATGTGTGGGGCAGGGGGTCACGCTGTGGGGCAGCGTCCTGCTGGCTGCTCAGGATCATCGTCACCGGCGCCGTGATCAGGCACAGCACCTGTGGGGCAATGTGTGGGGCAGGGGGTCACGCTGTGGGGCAGGCAATGTGTGGGGCAGGGGGTCACGCTGTGGGGCAGGCAATGTGTGGGGCAGGGGGTCACGCTGTGGGGCAGCGTCCTGCTGGCTGCTCAGGATCATCGTCACCGGCGCCGTGATCAGGCACAGCACCTGTGGGGCAATGTGTGGGGCAGGGGGTCACGCTGTGGGGCAGGCAATGTGTGGGGCAGGGGGTCACGCTGTGGGGCAGCGTCCTGCTGGCTGCTCAGGATCATCGTCACCGGCGCCGTGATCAGGCACAGCACCTGTGGGGCAATGTGTGGGGCAGGGGGTCACGCTGTGGGGCAGGCAATGTGTGGGGCAGGGGGTCACGCTGTGGGGCAGGCAATGTGTGGGGCAGGGGGTCACGCTGTGGGGCAGCGTCCTGCTGGCTGCTCAGGATCATCGTCACCGGCGCCGTGATCAGGCACAGCACCTGTGGGGCAATGTGTGGGGCAGGGGGTCACGCTGTGGGGCAGGCAATGTGTGGGGCAGGGGGTCACGCTGTGGGGCAGCGTCCTGCTGGCTGCTCAGGATCATCGTCACCGGCGCCGTGATCAGGCACAGCACCTGTGGGGCAATGTGTGGGGCAGGGGGTCACGCTGTGGGGCAGGCAATGTGTGGGGCAGGGGGTCACGCTGTGGGGCAGCGTCCTGCTGGCTGCTCAGGATCATCGTCACCGGCGCCGTGATCAGGCACAGCACCTGTGGGGCAATGTGTGGGGCAGGGGGTCACGCTGTGGGGCAGGCAATGTGTGGGGCAGGGGGTCACGCTGTGGGGCAGGCAATGTGTGGGGCAGGGGGTCACGCTGTGGGGCAGCGTCCTGCTGGCTGCTCAGGATCATCGTCACCGGCGCCGTGATCAGGCACAGCACCTGTGGGGCAATGTGTGGGGCAGGGGGTCACGCTGTGGGGCAGGCAATGTGTGGGGCAGGGGGTCACGCTGTGGGGCAGCGTCCTGCTGGCTGCTCAGGATCATCGTCACCGGCGCCGTGATCAGGCACAGCACCTGTGGGGCAATGTGTGGGGCAGGGGGTCACGCTGTGGGGCAGGCAATGTGTGGGGCAGGGGGTCACGCTGTGGGGCAGGCAATGTGTGGGGCAGGGGGTCACGCTGTGGGGCAGCGTCCTGCTGGCTGCTCAGGATCATCGTCACCGGCGCCGTGATCAGGCACAGCACCTGTGGGGCAATGTGTGGGGCAGGGGGTCACGCTGTGGGGCAGGCAATGTGTGGGGCAGGGGGTCACGCTGTGGGGCAGCGTCCTGCTGGCTGCTCAGGATCATCGTCACCGGCGCCGTGATCAGGCACAGCACCTGTGGGGCAATGTGTGGGGCAGGGGGTCACGCTGTGGGGCAGGCAATGTGTGGGGCAGGGGGTCACGCTGTGGGGCAGGCTATGGGTCACACTGTGGGTCAGGCTATGGGGTTGTGGGTCACGCTGTGGGTCACGCTGTTGGTGAGTAGTGGGGCAGCCCCACACCCCGCCCCACACCCCGCCCCACAGCCCGCCCCACACCCTGCCCCACAGCCCGCCCCACACACCGCCACGTTGTAGATGGCCAGCCCCACACCCTGCCCCACAGCCCGCCCCACACACCGCCACGTTGTAGATGGCCAGCCCCACACCCTGCCCCACAGCCCGCCCCACACCCTGCCCCACAGCCCGCCCCACACACCGCCACGTTGTAGATGGCCAGCCCCACACCCTGCCCCACAGCCCGCCCCACACACCGCCACGTTGTAGATGGCCAGCCCCACACCCTGCCCCACAGCCCGCCCCACACACCGCCACGTTGTAGATGGCCAGCCCCACACCCTGCCCCACAGCCCGCCCCACACACCGCCACGTTGTAGATGGCCAGCCCCACACCCTGCCCCACAGCCCGCCCCACACCCTGCCCCACAGCCCGCCCCACACACCGCCACGTTGTAGATGGCCAGCCCCACACCCTGCCCCACAGCCCGCCCCACACACCGCCACGTTGTAGATGGCCAGCCCCACACCCTGCCCCACAGCCCGCCCCACACACCGCCACGTTGTAGATGGCCAGCCCCACACCCTGCCCCACAGCCCGCCCCACACCCTGCCCCACAGCCCGCCCCACACACCGCCACGTTGTAGATGGCCAGCCCCACACCCTGCCCCACAGCCCGCCCCACACACCGCCACGTTGTAGATGGCCAGCCCCACACCCTGCCCCACAGCCCGCCCCACACACCGCCACGTTGTAGATGGCCAGCCCCACACCCTGCCCCACAGCCCGCCCCACACCCTGCCCCACAGCCCGCCCCACACACCGCCACGTTGTAGATGGCCAGCCCCACACCCTGCCCCACAGCCCGCCCCACACACCGCCACGTTGTAGATGGCCAGCCCCACACCCTGCCCCACAGCCCGCCCCACACACCGCCACGTTGTAGATGGCCAGCCCCACGGCGCGGTGGTCGTTGATCCGTTCGGTGGAAACACTTTTGGTTTCGTACGCCAGAAAGATGCCGAGCAGCAGCAGGAGCCCCTTGGAGCCGTACAGGATGCCTGCGGGCCGCGACCTCTCACCTCTGACCCCTGACCTCTGACCCCTGACCCCCATCCTGACCCCCGACCCCAACCCTGACCCCCATCCATGGCCCCAAACCCCAGCCCTGACCCCTGACCCCCATCCTGACCCCCGACCCCATATCTGACCTCTGACCCCTGACCTCTGACCCCTGACCCCCATCCTGACCCCCGACCCCAACCCTGACCCCCATCCATGGCCCCAAACCCCAGCCCTGACCCCTGACCCCCATCCTGACCCCCGACCCCAGCCCTGACCCCTGACCCCCATCCTGACCCCCGACCCCATATCTGACCCCCGACCCCATATCTGACCCGCGACCCCCATCCTGACCCCTGACCCCCATCCTGACCCCTGACCCCCATCCTGACCCCCGACCCCAGCCCTGACCCCTGACCCCCGACCCCCATCCTGCCCCCCATGCTGCCCCAAACCATGACCCCCTGACCCCCAACCCTTATCCCCGTGCCCCTTGACCCCCAGCCGTGCCCCCTGCCCCCCACCCATGACCCCTGACCCCAGCCATGACCCTTGACCCCCAACCCTAACCCCTGCCCCCCCCATTCCCTTTGATCCCCAGCAGTGCCCTCTGCCCCCCGCGGTGCCCCCTGACCCCGCGGTGCCCCCTGACCCCGCGGTGCCCTTTGACCCCGCCATGCCCTCTGACCCCGCGGTGCCCCCTGACCCCGCGGTGCCCCCTGACCCCGCGGTGCCCTTTGACCCCGCGGTGCCCCCTGACCCCACGGTGCCCTTTGACCCCGCGGTGCCCCCTGACCCCACGGTGCCCTTTGACCCCGCGGTGCCCCTGACCCCGCGGTGCCCTTTGACCCCGCGGTGCCCCCTGACCCCGCGGTGCCCTTTGACCCCGCCATGCCCTCTGACCCCGCGGTGCCCTTTGACCCCGCGGTGCCCCCTGACCCCGCGGTGCCCTTTGACCCCGCCATGCCCTCTGACCCCGCGGTGCCCTTTGACCCCGCGGTGCCCCCTGACCCCGCGGTGCCCTTTGACCCCGCGGTGCCCCCTGACCCCGCGGTGCCCTTTGACCCCGCCATGCCCTCTGACCCCGCGGTGCCCTTTGACCCCGCGGTGCCCCCTGACCCCGCGGTGCCCTTTGACCCCGCCATGCCCTCTGACCCCGCGGTGCCCTTTGACCCCGCGGTGCCCCCTGACCCCGCGGTGCCCTTTGACCCCGCCATGCCCCCTTACCCCGCGGTGCCTTTGACCCCGCGGTGCCCTCTGACCCCGCGGTGCCCCCTGACCCCGCGGTGCCCCCTGACCCCGCGGTGCCCTCTGACCCCGCGGTGCCCCCTGACCCCGTTACCGAGCCACGTGTTCATCTTGGTGGAGCTGCAGTGCTCGAGCTGCGGCAGAATGGAAACGTCACTGTCCGTCTTCGGGTCCTCCTTCGTGAACTCCTTCGGGGGGGGGGAATGGGGGGGGGCAATTAACAGCGGCATTAATGAGAGCGCCCTTAACAAGGTGGGGGGGGGGGGGGGAGGGGGTCGCTCACGCGGCCGCGTGACCCTCCTCCCAGTGCCCCCCCCCCCCCCCCCCCCCCAGATCCCACCCAGTAATGCACCCACACATAACAGTGCCCCCCCACGCCGGTACCCCTCCCCCCACTTCCACCTCCCCCAGTACCCCCAGTTCCCTCCCAGTTCCCCCCAGTCCCCCCACTTCCCTCCCAGTCCCCCCTAGTCCCTCCCAGTCCCCCCCAGTTCCCTCCCAGTGCCTCCCAGTCCCCCCCAGTCCTTCCCAGTCCCCCCATCCCCCCCCACTCCCTCCCAGTCCCCCCCAGTGTCCCCCCAGTCCCATCCAGTCTCCCCCCAGTCCCCCCCACTCCCTCCCACTTCCCCCCCCATTCCCTCCCAGTCCCTCCCAGTCCCCCCCAGTCTCTCCCCAGTTTGCCCCAATCCCCCCCAGTCTCTCCCCAGTCCCTCCCAGTCCCCCCCAGTCCCCCCATTCCCCCCCAGTCCCCCCCAGTCCCATCCCAGTCCCCCCCAGTCCCCCCCACTCCCTCCCAGTCCCCCCCAGTCCCATCCCAGTCCCCCCCAGTCCCCCCCAGTCCCATCCCAGTCCCCCCATTCCCTCCCAGTCCCCCCCACTCCCTCCCAGTCCCCCCCAGTCCCATCCCAGTCCCCCCAGTCCCCCCCACTCCCTCCCAGTCCCCCCCAGTCCCCCCATTCCCCCCCAGTCCCCCCCAGTCCCATCCCAGTCCCCCCCAGTCCCCCCCACTCCCTCCCAGTCCCCCCCAGTCCCATCCCAGTCCCCCCCAGTCCCCCCATTCCCTCCCAGTCCCCCCCACTCCCTCCCAGTCCCCCCCAGTCCCATCCCAGTCCCCCCCAGTCCCCCCCACTCCCTCCCAGTCCCCCCCAGTCCCATCCCAGTCCCCCCCAGTCCCCCCCAGTCCCATCCCAGTCCCCCCCAGTCCCCCCAGTGCCCGGTCCCACCTCGATGGTGCGGCGCAGGGGGTCGACCATCTGCCATATGAAGAGCGTCCCCACGTCCAGCCCCACCAGCAGCCCCACGGTGGCGTACAGCTTCCAGGGCTCCAGGCTCTGTGGGGCGGGCTGCGGGGTCACGGCCCTATAGCGGGGGGCTGCGGGGTCCCCGTGTCCCCATAGAGGGGGGCTGCGGGGTCCCCGTGTCCCCATAGAGGGGGGCTGCGGGGTCCCCGTGTCCCTATAGCGGGGGCCTATGGGGTCCCCGTGTCCCTATAGCGGGGGGCTGCGGGGTCCCCGTGTCCCTATAGAGGGGGGCTGCGGGGTCCCCGTGTCCCTATAGCGGGGGCTATGGGGTCACGGCCCTATAGCGGGGGGCTATGGGGTCCCTGTGTCCCTATAGTGGGGGCTGCGGGGTCCCCATGTCCCTATAGGGGGGACTATGGGGTCCCCGTGTCCCTATAGCGGGGGGTTGCGGGGTCACGGCCCTATAGCGGGGGGCTGCGGGGTCCCCGTGTCCCCATAGAGGGGGGCTGCGGGGTCCCCGTGTCCCTATAGCGGGGGCTATGGGGTCACGGCCCTATAGCGGGGGGCTGCGGGGTCCCCGTGTCCCCATAGAGGGGGGCTGCGGGGTCCCCGTGTCCCTATAGCGGGGGCTATGGGGTCACGGCCCTATAGCGGGGGGCTATGGGGTCCCTGTGTCCCTATAGTGGGGGCTGCGGGGTCCCCATGTCCCTATAGGGGGGACTATGGGGTCCCCGTGTCCCTATAGCGGGGGGTTGCGGGGTCACGGCCCTATAGCGGGGGGCTGCGGGGTCCCCGTGTCCCCATAGAGGGGGGCTGCGGGGTCCCCGTGTCCCTATAGCGGGGGCTATGGGGTCACGGCCCTATAGCGGGGGGCTGCGGGGTCCCCGTGTCCCCATAGAGGGGGGCTGCGGGGTCCCCGTGTCCCTATAGCGGGGGCTATGGGGTCACGGCCCTATAGCGGGGGGCTATGGGGTCCCTGTGTCCCTATAGTGGGGGCTGCGGGGTCCCCATGTCCCTATAGGGGGGACTATGGGGTCCCCGTGTCCCTATAGCGGGGGGTTGCGGGGTCACGGCCCTATAGCGGGGGGCTGCGGGGTCCCCGTGTCCCCATAGAGGGGGGCTGCGGGGTCCCCGTGTCCCTATAGCGGGGGCTATGGGGTCACGGCCCTATAGCGGGGGGCTGCGGGGTCCCCGTGTCCCCATAGAGGGGGGCTGCGGGGTCCCCGTGTCCCTATAGCGGGGGCTATGGGGTCACGGCCCTATAGCGGGGGGCTATGGGGTCCCTGTGTCCCTATAGTGGGGGCTGCGGGGTCCCCATGTCCCTATAGGGGGGACTATGGGGTCCCCGTGTCCCTATAGCGGGGGGTTGCGGGGTCACGGCCCTATAGCGGGGGGCTGCGGGGTCCCCGTGTCCCCATAGAGGGGGGCTGCGGGGTCCCCGTGTCCCTATAGCGGGGGCTATGGGGTCACGGCCCTATAGCGGGGGGCTGCGGGGTCCCCGTGTCCCCATAGAGGGGGGCTGCGGGGTCCCCATGTCCCTATAGCGGGGGCTATGGGGTCACGGCCCTATAGCGGGGGGCTATGGGGTCCCTGTGTCCCTATAGTGGGGGCTATGGGGTCCCCGTGTCCCCATAGAGGGGGTCTATAGGATCACGACCCTATAGCGGGGTGCTGCGGGGTCCCCATGTCCCTATAGTGGGGGGCTGCGGGGTCCCCGTGTCCCTATAGAGGGGGGCTGCGGGGTCCCCGTGTCCCCATAGAGGGGGGCTGCGGGGTCCCCGTGTCATTTATCCAGGTGTCTATGGGGTCACGGCCCTATAGTGGGGGGCTGCGGGGTCCCCGTGTCCCCATAGAGGGGGGCTGCGGGGTCCCCATGTCCCTATAGCGGGGGCTATGGGGTCACGGCCCTATAGCGGGGGGCTGCGGGGTCCCTGTGTCCCTATAGTGGGGGCTATGGGGTCCCCGTGTCCCCATAGAGGGGGTCTATAGGATCACGACCCTATAGCGGGGTGCTGCGGGGTCCCCATGTCCCTATAGTGGGGGGCTGCGGGGTCCCCGTGTCCCTATAGCGGGGGCTATGGGGTCACGGCCCTATAGCGGGGGGCTATGGGGTCCCTGTGTCCCTATAGTGGGGGCTATGGGGTCCCCATGTCCCCATAGAGGGGGTCTATAGGATCACGACCCTATAGCGGGGTGTTGCGGGGTCCCCATGTCCCTATAGTGGGGGGACTATGGGGTCCCCGTGTCCCTATAGCGGGGGGTTGCGGGGTCACGGCCCTATAGTGGGGGGCTGCGGGGTCCCTGTGTCCCCATAGAGGGGGGCTGCGGGGTCCCCGTGTCCCTATAGAGGGGGGCTGCGGGGTCCCCGTGTCATTTATCCAGGTGTCTATGGGGTCACAGCCCTATAGTGGGGGGCTGCGGGGTCCCCGTGTCCCTATAGGGGGGGCTATGGGGTCCCCGTGTCCCCATAGAGGGGGGCTACGGGGTCCCCATGTCATTTATCCAGGGGTCTATGGGGTCACGGCCCTATAGCGGGGGTCTGCGGGGTCCCCGTGTCCCTATAGCGGGGGGCTATGGGGTCCTGGCCCTATATCTGGGGTGCTATGGGGTCCCCATGTCCCCCTCCTCCTTTAGGGTCCCCCCCCCATTTTGGGGTCCCCTCCCCCCTTTACAGGGTTCCCCCCCCCCGTTGTGGGGTCCCCCTCGTT